>CAUHTR010004052.1:0-20609 GCA_959609185.1 Schmidtea polychroa | reverse complement strand
TTTACACTATATTTATTATTATTATTATTATTATTATTATTATTTTTATTTTTATTTCTACTTTTAATTATCATTATGAGAATTCACGGCCTGTAAAATTTAGTTGTAGACTTTAATCGCTTAGTTCTAAACGCTTATAGCCGTAATATTAATAAATAAATAATAATAATAATCAACATAAACATCGTTAGTATAAAAGGACTGTTAAAAATAGTATAAACAATATAATCAATTCGAAAAAATTCAAGAATGATGTATTTTTCGGCTGGATATATTATTATTATTATTGTTGTTATTATTATTATTATTATTATTATTATTATTATTATTATTATTATTATTATTATTATTATTATTATTATTATTATTATTATTATTATTATTATTATTATTATTATTATTATTATTATTATTATTATTATTATTGGGCGTATTCGTGAGAAAATTTTCTAGATTTAAACAAACTAATGCCTTTGGTCGTCAAGGTCTATGGCTCGGTAGTTACTAAGAAGATGGTGAAGACAAGATTTCACAAAACGCCACATGACTATTACTCAACTACAGGGCACCTGTGAAGATGTTTCACGTTGGTAATGTGCGATTTCGGCGGAAAACATGAGGCAGGTGATCACTTGCGTTAGTACTACTCCCTCATGCCCTTCCTTGCAGGTTCTGGACGGCTGTTAGGAGGTCTTATGTCTACCATACGTTAGTTGCAAAGAAATTAGGTCACTCTATATCAACATACAAAGGTGCTCGATCATTCCATAAAGTGATCATCAAAGAATAATCCAAACAACAAAATTTAACTAGTGGTACGGTTTTATTAATAACTAATACTTCCAAAATCAAAACAGGCGAAAACAGCAAGCAAAAGGTCAAGCACAGCAGATGAGAGGGTTGAGGAGATATTATGTATATGGTCACATCGAACCGGCCCAAAAAGAAGCGGCCTCAGCCTCCGCAAGGAGGTCATCTAGTTCGAAGTCATTTTCCACCACCTCGTCCCGTGACAAATGTACAGAGAGGACGATTCGTGCTGGTGGGTCGGACGCAGCCAGAGCGGCTACTCGAGTGTCTACTTCAGCTTGTCTCAGACGTTTCCGTCTGGTTCTTTCGGAACAAGATAGCTAATGTCTCTTCGGATAGATCGGCGCAACTTGAGGTGCTGGCATCGGTGTCGACGAAGAAGACGGGACCGGAGCGATACTGGTGCCGGTGAAAACATGCTCGGTTGAGTTGGTAATGCTGCTGTACAACTTGCACAAAATTGACCTCTAGAGATGAGAGTTCCTTCCACCAGATGATTGGCGGGGGAAATGTTGGTCGTATCCGCGATGTGAAATTCTTGGATGCCGCTTTTTACCTCATTGTCGGTATATACCTTATGTAAGCCGGAGGCTTGTTCCTTCATTAGTGTCCGCTGTACCCGGCTTTCTTCCAATAAAGAAGCTTTATATTTGCCTCTTTCATTTGGAAGGGGTAAATCAGGTCCACTCCAAATGGTCAATTTTCTAACGTAACAATTGAATCTCTTCTCGGCATCGTTTAAGCTCGACATTCTTCTTCGCACAAGAGAAACACGGTTTTAATATGGCTTTCGTTGTAGTTGGAGTAGTCATTTTCTAAAAGAATAAATCTACATATAAGTAAACATCATGCTTTTAGTACTACCATGGGCATACACTAAGGTAGTTTAAATGATAATCAACCTAAGAAACAACACAAGAAAACACAATATCAGAATTACAAGGTGGGCCTGGTCTGGCGATGATAGAAATTTTACATATAGAAACGTTTATGTCACTACACAATTGTTGATCTCGTAAATATACTGGCTTCGGCGATCTTCTTCCCCTCATTGTTGTTTATGCGCTACCACTATCAAAGTCGAAGTCAGATGTTTTTTTTTAATTTTTCATGTTATTCAATGCTCCAATAGTTTATCTTATTCATACTCGCTTTCAGGGATTGTAGTAAAATAATAAAATTCATATACTATTATATATTATTAGTTCAAATTGCATAAATATTAATAATTGTGAAACCAAAACGTCAAAATTCCACTTATCTGATCAAAGTATTTGTGCGTTTGAATTCGATTTAAAGTGAATCTGTTCGGTCCATCAAGCAACCTACCTTTTTTACCTCGGCAACCTTGATGTGGGGTTATAATATCGTATGTGGAGGCCGTTACAAATGTAGACCGCGAGTGTATTGTAGATTTACTCATAAGCTATCGCTTCATGAACATTAGGTTTAGTTATTGATCTTTTTTACTCTGAAGGGCTTTATGGAGTGTAAGTCGTTCTAAGAACACCATTAAAATTCTATGGACTAAAAGATCACTATTAGTAAACCGTGGCTCCAGTGAATAACATCACATTCTAGTTCCACACCATAACATGAATGGAATTTTGAATGATCTATCGAAAATTTATCAACACTGGACTTTATATTGATGGCATGTGATTCAGAGACGTTCTTAGCTTAGTTGGAACTCTCCTGCTAGGTATGCGACTATTTTATAACGATTCATGTAATAAATTGAACATTTTGAAATCTTTTCCATTTTAGTTTTTTAATTCGTTATTTAATCTGATTTTACCTTAAAAGTCAGCCATCTTTTGATATGACCTTTCCTCAACTGCTACAAAGACTGTTTTTCTGCACTTTTGACAACTATGTTTCCCTCAATTCGAGCAAACAACTACCTCCACTGTCGATATGATTGACATTCACTCCTTCATAGTAATACTATGACATAAAAATATCAGCTACTTTGACCCAGGAAGTCCCTTCGAATTATCCACTGAATCATGCTGATCAGGATTGACTCCAATACCTAGTCCATAAGGTAAGAGAGCAGCGAGCCCCCCTTTGCCCTTGACCAGTGTATCTTTCAAGTTACTGATAAAAATGTATAAAATAAAATTCATAAAATTCCAAAAGTACCGATAAAAATCCTAAATGCTAAATTGCTTATTATGAATGAAAAGTGAAAGAATAAATGAACAAAATATTTAATGTTATATGCAAATTTAATACATTATAGTTATAATTTTCAAAAATTACAAGTTATAATAACTACAAACACAATAAAAGTAAATTACTATTTGCTTCCAAATACTAGACACGATCAAATGGGCGGTAAATTTCTTGAATAAAAATTTGAACAATTGATGCTAATGTAAATCGAAAAATAAAGTGGCTGCTATCGTGGTTACCTAGTGATGAAAATTGAAAGAATAAAAATGTATGCTGAAGTGATTGTTTAGTAGGTAGAAGTGAGCCCACGATGACTCTTCGTTAAGGTCAACTTAAGGTCATAGAAAATTATGAGGTAAACTAAAGGTCAAATTTTAAGGTCAATGTCATTTTCAGGACAACTTAAGGTCAATTTAAGCCATTTTAAGTTCAAATTCTGAGGTCAACGTCAATTTTAGGCCATTTTAAGGTCAACTTTTGAGGCCAAAGTCTAATTTTTTCCAATTTTAAGGTCATAGAAAATTTTAAGGTCAACTCCCCTACCTCTAATTTTAAGGTCATAGAAAATTGTATATACTTTTTTGGTTCTGAACCAGCCAATCAAGATCGACCAGTAAATAATTTTATTATATATATTTTTAACTATTCTATTTTTCCATTAAAACGTTTTAATTGATTGAAACTATTTCTACTTTTAATTAATTAAATTTTATTTTTATTATATTTTTAATTTCGGATCCTGATTGCTAGGTTAATCGCATTCATCTGCCATCTTTACTTTAGGAGTCTTCTGTAATTTTTGTTTTTTTCCGCGATTATTTTGTTTTAATGCTCCTATAGTATGTTTCTTATGCAACTTCTTGCGGATTTTCATTTCATTACTTTTGTTTTTATTTAATTTATCTTATGTTATGTTTTTTATTTTGTTTTATTTGGTGTTTTTATTATTATTTTATTTTACGTTGTGCTTTTCCTTTGTTATGTTCTCACTTTCTCATAAAATAAAACAAAAATTAAAACAAAGAGACAAAAGATTTTTTCTAGACCAACATTATTATTATTATTATTATTATTATTATTATTATTATTATTATTATTATTATTATTATTATTATTATTATTATTATTATTATTATTATTATTATTATTATTATTATTATTATTATTATTATTATTATTATTGAGAAAGGGTATGTAAAAATTTAATCAATTTGACAGGAAGAATATTATTTAATTGCTTTTTCTTCTATTCTGAAAGAAACAACATCTAACATTTTGCAGAATGTAGCCAAAATCTGATTGAAAAAACTTTTGTGTGGGAATATTTTTTATGTGCTAAATAAGGCGAAAAAAATGTCATAAAATTTTAAAAACGGCGGCTGATTGACAAGCGACCTCCATAAGCACATCGCAACTAACTCCATCGTGATAAATCAGGTCAAAAGACCAGCCTCTGACACTTTAGGAGTACCACCAGCAAAACGCAATGACCCACAAGTTTCCACGTGCAAAAAATATCACTAATTATCTTGTTCATTAAGATAGCTCTCTGGAAGCAGTATTATCCCGTATAACAGCCTCCAATGGATTACCATTCAGATTTTTTTAACATCGGTGGAGGAACGCAAATCATTGTCGGCTCGTGGATTTGACGAACGAAAATCAACTACTACTATTCGGACCATGGTCATGAAGTATGACCGAAAGAATTTGCCATTTTCGAAGTCGAAGGTAAACGTGAAGAAAATCTTGAGAGCTGTTACGAAAATTTGAATTCAATACCACCAACAAGCGTAGAACCAGAACGAGTGCTTTTTGGATGTAGAAAAGCGGTGACCAAAATCGGATCATCTTTAAGTGATGAGTGCACAGACATTTTGACCTTATTAAGAGAAATATTTCAAGACGGAAGCTAAATGAATAAATAAACAAAAAAGACTATCAATTTGAGTTCCTCTGTTTGTACCTAAAATCATTTATTATTTTTTTCAACTGTGCTTTATTAATGGATTAAAAAATGTGTGTAAATATGTGTGGTTTTTTAAATATTGGGTTGGTAACTGTGCACAATCTCCAAATTGAAAACAAATTAGATGAGCAAAGGGAAGCCCGGAGAGAAAGATGCCCTAATGGTAAAATTAATTTGATTGGGAAAAGATTTAATTATAGGATAAATGTAAAAAGACCAGTCAAGTCAACAGAGTTGCCAGTTGGTCGCCAAAATAACCTTGGTCAATTCAAAAGTAATTGGAAGCGATTTTAAACTTAGTAATATCCAAATCAGGTTGAGTTTGAGAGTGACAGAAAAGCAGATCTCCCATTGAAGACATATCCCTACGCCAGACTAAAAGTGATATTGAAAATTGTGTAGAATAAAGTGTTACTTAACCCTACACTGCATATTGTATCACTGGTGATACACAATTATCTTATTAGAATAAAAACTGTCTCGCTCTTGTTCTCGGTAAATGTTCTCTCATATTACATTGTATTGGCTATATTTGCAATATAATACAAAAACACCGTAATGTAATTCTCAATAGTTTTGTATTACCAAGTGTACAAAGTACTTAGACAACAATCAGTTATACGTTTTGAATAAAAAGTCATGCAGTGTAGGGTTAAAGTGGCGCAAAGTAAAATTGTTGTATTACAGTGTGTATATAATAAAAGTTTGTGATAATTTCGAATAAATATTATTGTTTTGAGTTGTTTGATCTGCTTAATAAAAATATACCAATGAGTCAGACATTGATATTGACTTTCATAAATACCCAACAAAATGATAAATTAGTAACGAAAATGCATGAAGTTAAAGTCGGCCTGGTTTAACTAAAATATATGAAATATGTTCCAAAAATTACTATATCAACAAAAGATTACAAAAAAGTCATTGATAGGAATAGTAAGAAGCTGAGTGTCCAGATTACCGAAGATTGAGTGTTTAGATTTATTAATTTAAAATTATAATACAGTTTCAGCTGATAACCATGATAATTTTCTAATTCCATATATTTTGTCATATTTTAGGAATAACTTACAATGTGACCTCAAAATTTGATTGATTAAATTAAATTAATTAAATTAATTATTGTTAGTAAATTAACAATATAATTATATATTGTCATACTTATAAGTTTTCATTAATTGAGATTTATCACATAATTTCTTGGAAATAGAAGTGTTATTCTGTACAAATGAAATAAAATTAAAGAATCATATTTGTTTAAATAATATTTTATTAAAATTATTTTTGTAATTTCAATGTTAAATAAAGAATCTGCTGACTTAACAAATTTATATAAGAATTTACAAATTTCCGCACGCTCGAGCCTAGATGATGTTAAGTATTTTTTATTTAATTTTTAATTATTTTAAATTTATTTGCAAGATTGATATCGGATTTTGATGATGAAAATTGGGGGAAATGTTATCGGAAATGTTTTCTTTCTTTTAAGGAACTGTTAGACTTTCAGAAATCCATTAAATCAGAAATAACTGATTTAGAAATATTTCGAAGTGCATATTATTTGTCATGGCTTGAAAATGCAAATTAGTATGTAGTTTTTTGAATTTATCATTTCTAAACATATGTATATATATTAGCTGTCGAACTGGTGATTTTATATACCTCAATAATGCGAAAGACTTTTATCATTTGATTCGTAAGATATGTCACATTAAGGATAAAAGAAAAAGGTTAGTAATTTGAGAATTGAAATAATTGATCATTTACTTATATTTTTTAAATGACTTTAAATATTAAATAATTATTATTTGAAATTTGCAATTTAATCTATTAGAAGCTGAGTCCAACGGCGAAATTTATGAAAATTAGGAATAAAATTATTTGAAAATTTGATATTTTTCTGCTACTGAAGTTATTATATTATTTCTAAATTAAATAATTACATTTCACTACTGTTTTGTGCTATATCCCATTTAATTTTTCACTGGTTGATTTGCGTTTAGCTTATCAGGCTGGGATAGAGCTGTTGGGCACGACCACTATACAATATCAGCGATAACACCAAGAAAACATTCATTAAAATCACATATTCATTAAACTAGTGATGATTAAAATAATTACCGACATTTTAAAATCAAATAGTTGTGTACGCCTGACTTATTCCAACACATAGGCAAATTCACCGATGTTACATTTATCAACGAACATACATATTAATTTACTGAAAATTATTTTGGAATATCCACCAATGAATATTGCCAATTTTACAGTTACCAATCAAAATTAAATACGAAAATAGCATTTGTCCAATCAAGTATGACTATAATTTTTGGTTACATTAAAATCAATTTATAGATTTTATAGAGCCTATAATGGAGTTTGAAGCACTAAATTTGACCAAAAATTGCAAGACATTATAATTGCATTTAAAACACACATTTTAATCGAATAAATTTCTTTGCACCCAAACTATTATACGCGCTCATACTCAAGGCTGATTAAAACTAATAAAATTCTACATACGATACTGTAAAAATTACAGTAATTGAATAGAATAGAATCAGAATATAATTTGGCATGTAACCATTAAATTTAACCTTTTCAGTATCGGACTATTTTTATTTTACTAACCAGATTTTATATTAGCAACATCTCATTCTGTTATTTTCAGAGTTTTGAATATATAATCTCGTTGATATTTTATAATGTTATCATCTGTTCCGGCAGTATATTATAGGTTAATTGGAGATTGATAAAAAAACATAAATTCAAAAATGTATTATAAAAATAAAAGTTAATACCAAAAGGTTAAAGAAGGAAATATATTTTTATTAATTATGAAATGGAGTGAGAGAAACATGATTGACAGAGAGGCACAAATGAACTTTGAATTTTTAATGTGCGATCGAATGCTTTTATTGGTATACAGTAACTTTTTGACATGCTAGAGTGTGGTGAAAGAGAAGGAGTGATCGATGGGAATGTATATCCCGATTTTAAAACAAATTCGAAATGTTGGCGTTTTTAACCTGTTCCTGAGTCGTGTTTTCTCAATGGAACTCAAACGGTTAAGCGAAATAATAATACCCAGTTTATACTGAAAATATTTATTTTTATTGTCATAATTTTTCGTACTTAGGTTTTTTTTAATTAAAATCACATGAAAATGGACTTTAAGAATTTGGAAAGAATATTCAAAATCTATTTTGGCCCAACGTGTTATAAAGTAACTCGCCTTTAAACATTCATTTATCTCGTTATTATTAACATTGGTAAGCAATCTAATTTTCATCATATTTCGACTAAGAAACAATTATATATTCAATATTGGTATATATTTAGGTATATAAAACTTTTCAAAATTGAATATCGTTTTACATTTTATCTACAGATAGAATAAAAATTTTTAGTTACTAATGATGCAATGAAAATTTAATCCTATTATTTCATTGTGTTAGAGTAGTTGGAATTTATTCGGTATTTTATGCTTGTATTTTCCCATATAAGAAAAAAAGTTCAAATAAATTATATTTCAATGTATGGTTACATATAAAGAAATATAATTAATATTATAAAATAATTAAAAATACCATTGTAATAATTGCTAGGGGGTCAAAACTAAACTTTGGCTATTTATTTTATATTTAAAAAAATTTCCAAGTCAGGTAATTACAGGCGTTCGAAAAGACGAATCTTTCGCGTGAAGTAGGTTAGTGTTTTTTTTCAAATGGGGAAAATCCAAAAAAAATATGACAACAATTAAAATTATAATTTAATACACTTAAAAATCTCGTCGCGTGAAGAGAAGAGAGGACAGATAGCGAAAAATGTAACTCATATTTTAATTGCAAGCTAATAATTATCGAGCAATGTGGCGCTCAGTTCTCTCCGTAGTGGGACAGTGAGATAGGAAAAATCTAAAATGCTGGCACAAAGGGGTACACAGAAAGATTTTTGGACAGAATATAGTTAACACAGATGTTTATGATTGAAATTTATATTTTGGCTTCCAGCCAAAAATTACTGCGCTATAAATTTTAATTGAATATTTTTCTAACTAAGAAAAATAAATTTATATGATTTAAAATAAATGTTTAAAAATTGTTCAATGCTAAAAATATAAATTTTCATTAAATAAAAGTTGAAAACACTGTAAAATATTATCTTTATGTACCCTGGTTGTCCATATAATGATGGAAAGCTACTGCCAACTGTGTAGATTTTTTAAAGATATGATTCACCTGAATGGTTAGCTAAATTTACCACTAAAATTATTGAGAAGCACTTTAAAATCCTCGATTCATTATTCATCAATTGAAACCGCAACAGAAAATATTTCTGTTAACTGATTTGAAAGCCACTTGTATTGACATACAAATTTATAAAATGCAAAATTTAAAAAGTCGATGTAAAAATTTTTAATGTTTTTTTAATCGTTTTTCACTGGAATATTTTTTTCGAGTTTGTCAAATGAAATGCTGAAAGAATTCTCAAATTTTCTAATTTGAAATTAAAATAAAAATTTTTGATTATTTTTTTATTTTATATCTTAAGATCGAACATGGAAGAAGTAGACAAAATAAGCAAATATTATTCACGATTTATTTGGATATGTATGCTGGTGAATGACAAAATATTAGTGCGTGATTTAATGGAGGTAATGGATTTAGTTTTATTAATAACAATTCGACCATGTTGCGCTATTACGCAAACATCTCTCAGTTTCCTTGTGCTAGAGTGTTACACTTGTAAATGGAAAATGAATCTGAATTTCACATAGCAACCGCATTCCCGCGACTGTAAAGATTATTAATTACTTTTCTCATGTTTCATAAATCACATTCCTTATTTGTCTATTAACTGTGACTGAGGTTTCGATGCTTCGTATGAAATTCATTTTTTGTTAAGAGTAAAAAAACAATCAACATTAAAAATAAATCGGGAATTTTTAGGATACTGGTAATAATAAGGAAGATTGAATGATTTTCTCCTTAACCGCTAATCGAAATTGAACGAAGGTGTTTTTATATGCATTTTTGTGCAATTTTTTATATTTACTTCAACATTTATAAATCCTTATAAATTTCACTATATAATAAAAGTTAAACATTTGTAAAGATCTCTTAAATTCTGATATTTATCTCACATGTTATTTCCACTCATGATGCTTCATCAGCCTCTAGTTGTAACAGTAGTTGTGGAATATCTTCAAATTGTCAAACCTTTCCTCTAACAGAGATTTAACAACTTTTACTAAAACTTCGATTATGTCGGCTTAGTCTTTTTAAAAAATCTGTTCTCTTTAAGTAATTTTAAAATTCCTTCATCTGTCTGTTGAAATAGTGAAATTGTAAGTGTTTTATATCTTTCGAGTGACATTGTGCGTCATCCATAAATATCTGCGTCACTTTAATATTATAATCTTTAAAATGAATGAAGTTACCCAAGCCTTGTTTTTTAATTGCTGGTGATTTGTTTTTTACTTTGTTATCGCCCAAGTGTTTTTGTACATAAATAATGCTTTATGGTCTTTTAAGACCCTGAAACCTGTGCGATTTTATTTTTTGAGATAAATGTTGATAAATATAAACACCTTATCCCGTAAACTAACGTCATCTAAACATTTTTACATGGATTAATAACGTCTAATATTGGTTTAGGTGCAATTATTTTAACTCAAATTATGAATTTACAAAATGTTTTTTAGGTATTTTACAATTTAACGTAAAGAGAGCCAAATGAACTTTTTGGTATTCATAATAACCATTTAAAACGAAATTCGACTTATTCACTTTCTCTTTATTTTCTCGACAACTCTAAGGCAGTAAGATTAAATTCAGTGGAGCTCTTGGTATTAAATTTCAATTTGTCACTGTTCCTTCAAAAAATACAAATTTAAAATTCCATTATTTCATGTAACATTTCCACATATCGAATGTTAACATGTATTTTTAAAAAAAATTCCATTAATTTTTATATTTAATGATGTTGTTTCATGCAACATTTAAATTCAACGCGCGGGTAAGTTTGTGTATTTCTATAATATTAGTTTATTGATTTTTTTATATTAAAGATGCTATTATTCCATGTAAACAAGTGTATAATGATAATTTGTACACTCACTTTCTATTTATATTAAATGTTATGAAAGAGTTACTTGTACATATAAAAAAGTTGTTTAATGTTATTTAGCGGTATTTATAATTAAATTCAAGTTTTTTTAGTCAGAATTTTTTTTATTTGGAATAGCTGGAAAAATAAGCATTAATTTTTGTTTTGTTATTCCTTTTATTATTTTATACTATATTTGCGTTTTCCATATTAATAATACTTATAAATAATTTTATTTAATTTAATAAATTAAAAAATTATTATTATTTATAATTGATATGTAAAATTTCAAAAAATTTTACTAAATATTAATTTATTTAAATTGTAAATCCTCACACTTAGAATATATTTTGCATATTGTAAAAACAGTTATTATATTTTGTTGCATTCGTTACGAACACTTTTTTTATAAATTCGAATGCTCACAAGTGTTTTTTTTAGAAATTTCTCACCCTCTTGAAAAATACTATTTCACATTTTTGTTGGAAAATTATGGCTCTTAATACAATTTTTTCCTTAAAAATGATTATAATTATATGGCATTCATTCTTGCTATTTTTTATATATATCTTTCAATTCTTTGTCAGACATTTTTAGAAATATATTCTTTAACCCCTTAACGCGCACTGACGTATATATACGTTTGCGCAAAACCGGACAAAATGTGCAGTGACGTGATAGTTTTTGAATAGTTTTAGTTTATTATTTTTCAGCTAATACATATTATTATTTTATTGTTACATTATATTGTTATTTATTGAAATTGGTCCAAATATATATTTTCTTAAAGAAAAAAAATTTATTTTTTTTGGTCGTTTTTTTTTAAATTGTGCGTTAAGGGGTTAAAAGCATTGTATGTGAAATTTTGTTTTCTTTTTCTACTAACTTTTATCTTGAACATTAGTTTGGACTTAATTCTGTAGAGACTTGATGTTAACACTAAATTTTCTTTGTTGTAATTGTACAGTCTTTTTATTAGCCAAAGGAATTTTTGGACTTTCTAAATATATTAGTATTTTGAAAAGTTTCAATATTCATATTTATTCATATTGAGTTTCTTTATCACTTTCATGAACAATACTTTTTTTGAAGTCTTCCAGAATCACAATTTTTGTTTTTGTATAATTTCGACGTTACCGTACTTAAATTACAATTAATTGTTTCCTATGTGCTTAATTTCTTTGGCGATATATGATTATTGGCGATATATACCATTTAGTAATATATATTTGCCTGCATTTGAGACATGAAATTATGAATGCAATTTTTTATGTATGTAGCTATTGTCCAGTTTTACAAATTATAATTCAATGATTAATATTGCAATTGGGATCAGTTGAATATGAAGTCAGAAAATGCACATTTATTTTTTCTTTTACATCGTGAAGTGATAATATTTTCAATAAAATGATAACACCAAATTATTTCATTAAATCGTTTTATTTTCATTATATATCAATCTATACTCTACCTCTTTTCTCTCTTATTTGTTATTTTAAATGTAATTTATACACAATTTTTTCAAGTTTAACTTTCATTAACCTTTAGGAATTCAAAGTCTTCATTTCCATTAATAAAAGCCTTATGCAAGGGGAAAAGTTTTACATTTATAATGATTGTATTATTCGTATAAATCATTTTTATAATTCATTGCAAGTTTTCAATGTTGTCGAGACAAACAGTGATTTTTACAATATAGAAAACCGGTTGGTCTCTACTAATCAGAATATAATCTCATACAACTCGTTGACATTATCAGAAGTTATTATTTGTTCATTTGTCGAAAAACAAGTAATAATTGAATGTAAAAGATATTTTCATTCTCTTTTCGATATCAGATTGAATTCGACTACCGAACTCCTGACATTTTCAGAGTGTGGCAATTGTTTGAATGTGTGCCCAAATGTTGTTTAAGGAATCCCGTTAAAAGAGTTTTACATAAACCAAGACTTCACGAATTAAAAGCTTGTTTTCTTCGATCACTAACGCGACTGAAGTTGAATAATGCTTTTGTCTGTTATATTTCAGCGGATTCATGTATTGTTTTAATTTAGCAGTTGAATATTCATTTTTAAAATTAGATGATCTCAATAAAATAACTGTAAATGATGATGATACAGATGCAAGGTAAATGTTTAGTGATTATTATTAAATCTTATTAATCCCATAACTTACATAGACAATTTACGTTATTTTTTGAAAATACAATTTCTTACAAAACTTTTTAAATTTAATAACTGTTTTGGTGCTCTTTAATCCTTAGACAAAACACTGCGTTACAAAATATAAAGTTTTATCATGTGTGATTTATATTAAAAAATGAGTAGATTACTTTATACAAATTAATGTCCAGATTATTGATCGAAATTTGGAAATTTCACATTTTAAATTATTCTCTCATTGGATTTTAATAAAAATACATTTTTAAATAATGCATTTTTATTTTTATTAAATAAATATCAAAGATTTTGTAAGAATAATTTTTCTAACCATAATTTAACACTTAATAATAAATAATTAAATCTCACTAATTTATTTTATTATAATATGGTCTATTTATTTTTTATATTATAGACCAGGGGTGCCCACTAATTTTTCTAGGAGAGCTACATTCACATCCAAAATGTGTATGCGATCTACTTTTTTAATACTTACATAATATTTACAAAATTAAATTAAACTAAATAACATTTTGGAAATGGTGAAATCAAAATTAAAAAATGTTATTTAGTATTACCATAGAAATGGAACACAGAACATGAAAATTGGCAAAAAATTTAAGCATAAAACAGAAATTTTATATAAAATCTAAATTTATATAAAAAATATTTTTTTTATGAAGATCTACTAAAAAATCCTTCGCGATCTACCGGTAGATCGCGATCGACCTTATGGGCACCCCTGTTATAGACAGTTTTTATCAATTGCAATTTAAAATTTTATCATTTATTAATTTTCCAATTTCACCACTGATTTTTTTCCCATTGAATTTATTAAAAATATTTAATATTAATAAGTTATAAATTTATAATTTTTAATTACAAGAAAATATTAATAGATGGAAAATCATTTTTCAAAGTAAAATATCTAACATTTTTCTGTCATATTTTTCAATTAATATTTCATAATTCTTCGATTTGGGACATTTTACAACTAAATGACAATATAACATTTTCATTTCAATATTATCTGAAAATCGACTTTTCTATATCAAATGATGTATTTACAAACTGTTATATTGCGATTGATGTTAATTTAAATATTAATTATTATAAAATATAAATTTAACAGTTATATTTCAAAAACATACTAATAACTGGAAACATGATAAAAGTCAAATATCTAACATTTTTCTGTTCTACTTAACACTGCCTAATTATTATTACGTGGGATGTTTTACGATAATTTAATTTCTGGTGGACAATATGACATTTTTATTTCAGTGTTATCTGAAAATCGACTTTTCTCTAACGAATGATGCATAATTTATCTATTTAAAACTGTTATACTATTTAGCTTAATCGACAACATCACTTTTCTTTCGATATTTCTTGAAAATTGATATTTTATAAAATGATGAATTATTTGTCCAATTCCACTATTTCCATTGATGGATATATTATATTATTTATTTTATTTTTATTTATTACTTATTTTAAATCCTTACAACCATTTCTGAACTTTCTTCTAATCTCTAAAATTCATCAATCATAAAATTATTAATAAAATTAAAAATTTCATAATCTTTCTAGCATTAGTCCGAATTTATTGGTCTGTTATACAAGGGCACCATTTTTATTGATTGTCGATAGCAAAGACAGTGATATATTCAGGGTTTGAATTTTTTCATTGTTTTTCACGTCGAAATTCTCCAACATTTCAGGATCTGAAGAGTCCATTTAACAAACCTCTAATATGTCTATTATCTCCAAGAATCGTACCACCGGAATCAAAATGTGAGTTACAATATTTTGAAAATTTTAAAATTTTAAAATTAGATTTATAAATATTGCTGATTTTATTTAATATATTTTATTGGAATATTTTTCATGGTAACACATTTTTTGAAATCGAGTTATCAAAATTAAATATCAATAAAACAACTACAGCATTTTCAAAAATGAAAAAGCACAATTTGACCAAAAATGAATTAAATTTTATATTTTTGTAAAATTTTTATATATTATTATTAATCTTAATTATTATTAATTAATTTATTATTATTATTATTATTATTATTATTATTAGTTCTATATTATTATTCATCTAGATGTCAGCAATTTTTATATTTTAACATAACTTTCAACTCTATATTATGAACACTTGCGTTAGTTGTAATGATTATGTTAATTTTAACCCATTAACCCCTTTAATATGAATTTTTTGAAAAAAACCAACAAAATGAAAAATTTTAATTTTGTTTGTTTTTTGACAATAACAAAATTTTTGAAACTATGTAAGTAACATAAAAAGGCAAGAAATAAGTGTTTTGAGCATCAAAATTTAGTCAATATTTAAAATACAGCCAAAACGTAATTATGTGCCGCACAGGAAAGGGGTTAACGCCAAAAATAAAACTACATGTAATCTAAAATGTGAAAAATGAGAAAAACAAGTGTGCCAATATGAGTACAGTGGGTGGTAATGGGTTAAACAAAAAATGAACACACCAACATAAAAAAACAATGAGCAAATCTGTTTTATTTATTTTTATTAACCAAATAATCGGTAATTTTTAATTCGTTTTTCTTCATAAATCTCCGTAGCTCATCGTTAATAGTCCAAATTGTTTTCATTTTTTCAAAATAATATTTTTTTCAGGTCTCTGATCATATCTCTTGCTTCGTACAATGAAATAGATCTTCCAATTTCTATATTATTCGATTCTTCATCATCCGCGTTTTCAACATTTCTCATATCACTTGAATTGGCAAAAATATTTTCAATAAATTGTAGGTCGTCATCAAAAACTACATTGGTGTCGTATGGTATTGATTCAAAGTCATCACTAGAACTGTCGAAATATTATCTCTTTTTAAATCCCGATAGTCATCCTTCTGATGCTTTAAAATCCTGAACATTAAATCTGGATGCGAGATTTAGAGCCATATTTCTTTAGACTTTCACCGCTAAGAATGTTCATAAATAACAAGTTGTTCAAAATATGCAGTCAACGCTACGCCACTCAAACATCCATCCTACGACCTATTTGGACAGTTTTCCTCTCATCACCAAATTTGATAGAAAAAACTAGATATTATAGATTTAATAAACAATCTATAATTTAATACATTTAAAGACTTATGACAATCAACATATCTTCAATTGAACATTAAATCATATAAAAGCAATCAAAACACGAGTGTTTTCAGCATTTGCACATTAATTTTCGAGTCCAATGATTTAATCAATAAAGCTTCACATATTATACATTCATAATAAAGTGCTCACTAGTATTTGTCGACGCCTTTGGTTAGAGTTCAAGCACTCGTGTGCAAAGTGGACGGGAAGTCTTTCCTATGTACTACTCTTCACACAAGGCATTTGGTCGACAGAATTTAAGGAAGTTTTTCCTATATATGTGGCATTGCACCAATTTAATGTCAATTGATAAACGAGATCTGATTCAATCTAACTGGAGTTTTTGATTTGATAATAAACATATTCCATACTTAATAGATATTACTTATCTTTCTCTTATAATCTGTAAAACATTCTGAGCACGGCAACATCAACACAAATTTAGCCACTATATCAGATTTACACATAGTAGTCATTATATATGTATGTCCATAAAGCCGTATGCAATAAAAATCAAAAGAAATAATTACAACATAATGATTAATAATCTTACCAATATTATTATTAAAATATTGATAAAATATTAAATTGAATTGAATTAAAATAATCAATAATAAATTAATTGATTATTTAATCTAATAAAATCTTTACAATAGCAAAAATGTTTCCTAATATTTTTAAAATAACGGAAATTATCATCCAATAAAAGTAATTTAAAAAGTAGATTAGATAAAATTTATCTTATTCATCAACGGTATAAAAGAGAAATTATCGTCATTTTAAATAAATTTTTGTGTCAGTTCCTATTTTGCCGTTATCAGAATAAAACCTATTGGTTCATGTTAGATTAAGCGATACCAAATGTACTCATTATTTGTATGATTCGATTGAAAATTTATTGGCTCTGTTCAAATAAAGTTTGGATAAATTGCCTGTTACTATGTGTTGTCTCTGTCATTTATCTATTTTGAATGAGATTAGAAAGCACATTTGCCTGTTAATATACGAGCATTGATAACTTCATTATTTCTAGACGACTCGAAACATGGAAATCTGTTTACACTATTTTTAAGTTGTCCAATTGCCGCTCTGAGTATAATTTGTGATAAGAAATGCATTGAAAAGAAACAGTGGAATTGTGCTCAAGATCATCTACAGGAATTTAATGAAAAGTGTTTAGGCATCATTAAGAAAACGATATTACTCAGTGCGTTGATATAAATTCATTTATAATTTTCGGTGAATAATTGCCTTTTTCAGAGGAGTATTTGAGCTTCATTTCCGATCCATTCATGAAGAAAATAATATTGAGTTATTGTTTCTGTTCAGTTGTCCTTCGCAGTCACAAATATTTCAATAAACCAGAATATCATCCTTTATCTAATCCTCCCATAGATTCAATTTTATCAGAAAATGCAGATTTGAAAGCAATTGTTTATTCAATATCTCGGGTTGCCAAATTAAATGAATTTTTTTAGATTTATAAATTTTATAAATCTGTTTATTTGTTCTAATTGTATTCAACACTGATTTGTGTTAGATTTATAAATAAAGTTTTTTATATTCTTTATTGTTTCGGTCGAATTATCTATCAATATTTTTACCCTTTAAGCGCGGAATTAAATTTCATAAAGCATTCAGGAAATGTGTCAATTAACCGTCAAAAACAAAGTTAAAGATATAATTGTGATTTTTATTTATGTTTATAGTCATTTTAAATAACTGTCCTACATAATTATCCCATATGGACACACCCGCATTATCCAATAGGCCTAGGGCCTACGAAAATGTATACATATCATTATTTACGAAAAATTTATATAATAAATATTCAACCAAAGCATGAAAAGAAAAACTTCACTTAATCCAAAATAATTCCAAATTTATTTTCAAAAAACCAAAAAAAAAATCATTAATTTAGTAAACAATTTATTTAATTATTACCTAAACTAACCTTCCTACATTTTTTATTGGCGAATTCGACAATAACATTTTCGAAACTAATTTCTCGCATTAAATTTACTTTCAATTGATAAAAGCGTCCCATAGTTGATCGGAGGCAATTTTTTATTCTTTTAAGCTTTGAAAAGCTCCGCTCCCCTTCCGCATTCGTTCCAAATATCGATAAATAAATTCTTAACACAATATTTACATTAGGAAAACTAGTAATTAGTTTATCATTTATTTGTGGAATTATCATTTCCTTCACTGATTTTTTATTCCCGTACATTCGTGAAAATAATAAAAAAAAATAATCTTCATGAATTTTTCGATCGTAGTAGAAAAACATTATAAAGCGAAATAAAGGCACCAATATAATATTCACAAAATAACATTCATAAAATAAACCAATATGGAATGAAACTAAACTTTGTTATTTAAATAAAGTGTTGTTAAACAAAAACACTTTGGAATTAAATTAACGCATTTTAGAAATAAACCACAGCTGACTTCATTAGGGATACTGGCAAAAAACTATTCGATAGGGTTAAAGGTAGAAGTGCCTAGGGCCTACGAAGAGGTTAATTCGGGCATGCATATTGAGCGTGGGATAAATCCGCATCTCGCACGTGAGGGTATCTAAAGTGTTAAATAGCAGCCTATTTATATTAATTTGCTAATCTTAATCTCTATTCTAGGTATTTACTAATGTAATTAATTATAAAAATAATATTAATAAATTAATCGATTCCTAAATTGAAATTGAGTAAATGTATAATTTGTCGAATTAACTAAATTATTTAAATAGAAAACAATTCAGGTTTAACAACTTTCGTAATGTCGATTTAGTGATTTTAAAAAATGGGTTCTCGGTAAGTCATTTTGAAATTCCTTTATCTTTCTGTTGAAATAGTGAAGTTGTGAGTGCTTTTGGATGGCATGGTGCGTAATACTTTGAATTCGAGATAATTATATATTTTAACATTATAGTATCTTTGATTAGTATCGAAAATTGGTGCTCCAGAATTTTGTCATATCTATGTAGTCAATTTAACTAGTGGTTTATCAGATCTTGTGTTTGTCGCTTGGTCTTTGCATCTACGGTCCTCGTGATATGTTAGTAAATTTTATGGAATTAAAACAGTACTCGCTTCGCCGAGCTTGGTAAGCATGATCGTTAGTTATTCGGACCGTCTCCGAGCTGAGACGATTAACACTATCGAAATTTAATCTTGGTTGGTTGATCTTCGAATTTAAACTGAATTGCATTTGTTGGTATTAAAAATTCTTTTCTTTTAAAGAGTAGATAATTTGGAAACAAGAAAAGATATGCACGCAAGGAATATTTTCTGATAAAATTGTCAAGAGAGATTGGCTTGTTTATTCTCCTTTAACAGGTAAAGTGTTTTGTTATGTGTGCAAGCTGTTTGAATGCAATTGTGGTGGCGTTGATGAATTTTGTAATCAATTTCAAATTGGTTTTGAAGATTGGAAAAATGCAACTGCAAAAATTACTTCGCATGGGAAATCTAAGGACCGTATTCCTGCTCTATCAACCGTGTTGCAACGTCAGAAGTTCACCAGAATTGATGCAGAACTCCATAAATAAAATGAAATTTTTTTTTCAGATACTGGACTGAAGTTTTGAAAAGAATAATTGCAGTTATAAAATTTCTTGCAGAACGAGGATTAGCTTTCCGTGGCGAGAGTGAAATACATAATTATCATAACAATGGAAATTATCTTGTTTGCACTGACCTTTTATCTGAATTTGATCCAATCATATGATAATGCCTGCAACATATTGTTTAGTCAGTGTATACATTCTTTTCGGCTTCGGCACAGAGATGGTAAAAATTTAAAGAACGAAAAATAAACCAAAATCTCTTATTCTAAAAAGTCTGAACGAAACAAGATGGTCAGCACACAGTGTTACAAAAGCTTTTTATGCAAACTATTTTGAGATTCACCCAGCATTTTCTGATATATCTTGAAAACGAACATTAACCACCAGCAGCTATCCATGAAGCAAAAAGTTTTCCAAATGTAAATATTGCTTTTCGAATTTATCTTTCAATTTTTAGATAAAGTTGTGAAGGTGAACGATCCTTTTCAAAACTGAAACTAATCAAAAACTATCTGCGTTCAACGATGGGACAAGAACAATTATCCTCTCTTGTACTTCTTTAAATTGAAAGCGATTTAATGCGCGAAATGTCATTTGAAGATGTTATTTGGGATTTTGCTCGTGCGTAGAGCTGCAAAGTTCATATAATTTAGTCTACTGTGTAGCAACCCA
>CAUHTR010004051.1:0-40387 GCA_959609185.1 Schmidtea polychroa | reverse complement strand
NCAAGGAAATTGTGATTTAACACCACCATAAGCGATTTCTAAAATACAAAAACCTACAACCGAATAATGAATTGTTAAAAGTATAATTGAGAACTTCTTTTTTCAAAGTTGCTGCAAATGTATTATCCAAATAACACATATCACTAAGTCGATTAAAATAATTAAACATAACGTTCGACGCACTGGTGATGATTTTAATTCATCTGTCGCACCTTCTATGTGAAGATTACTGGCAAGACCATATATGTTTTCTATTTGATGTATCGAATTTTTTAAAATAGGAGCTCTTTCTGATATACTCGACATATAAGATTTATATAGATTTCGATAAGACCGTCTATCTTCACTTTCAGCAAAAGGATCAAAAGTTTGCAAATTTTGAATTAACATAAACAACTTTCTGGTTAAAAATTCTTGAATGTTTTTCCGTTGATCACCTTGAAGTTGCATTATTTCACCATATTCTTCATGCGGCATAATTGTACCATTACAGCAAAATTCCTTTTTACAAACTTTAAGGATACGTTTTTTATCATATTTTTCTGGGATTCCTTGAACAGTTGTTAATGTTTTCCTGCCATTTGTTTGTTGAATTCGAACATGAATTACATTCATTTTCCCATTAAATTACAACTCATTAACAATAAAACCACTAAATTAAAAAAATCAATTCTCAATGTTTTCAAAATTCAAACAATCAATCCAATTTCTCAACACAAAAACGAAAATGCACAAAGGCACGACTCAGGATTGACCAAACTGAAAAGAATATTTTTAATATTGCTCGTACTGAATGTTCTTTTTTGTAAATTAAAAGTAATTAAAAACTCATTTTGATCAACAAACACGTGCAGAACAATTGAACGCACTTGCTATATTAAATATCGAGAAAGCCATAGTTAAAAATTGTGAGCATTTTCTATTATTACTGACATGACAATACAAAACCACATATTTAACACTAAAAACTATCAGAGTTTATTTGTATATTTAGGCATACGTTAGGAATATCATTGTAATTTATGTACTTAATTCGAAAATAAAAAATAATTCTAATTGCATTAATGTTCTGTAACGTTCTTATATTATTTATAATTATAAGAACTTTTTTTTCAAATTTTACCACTGATGTCTTTTCCATTGACATTGTATTTATTAAAAAACTTGACTATGAATTTTAAATATATCGATGTTTTTTGATATTCACTTTTGAATTTCATTTGACAAAGGCAGTGCAGAAAATTCGTGAGTATAAAAAAAACTCGATATATTTACTGATTCAAGCTTTTTAATAAATACAATGTTATTTATAATTGTCGTTATTTTTAAACTCACTATACTAAGTTAATTAAAAATGTTTTTTAGAAAACAAGCAATTGAAATACAACTTTATTATTACATAAATTTTATGCTTTGTAAACAGAATTGTCATTTTTCATTTCAATCATCCCTTTCAGATTTTCAACAGATCATCAAAAATTTACAAAAATGTTTTTTTTTCAAATTTTCTGATAAATCTACAGTTTGATTTAATATATTATCTACACAATTTTACAGGTAAATAATTTCTGTTATTGTGGAAGAGTTTCTAAGAAAATCTAATTTTCATTTGCAAAACTTTGCGCTTCATTAGCTTTACGCCTCAACTTTCTTTCAATTTTTTTAACTTCTAATTTATAATTTTAATTTCATAAAAAATAGACTTCTTAATAACTGATTGTCAAATGAGCTAACATTTCTTTAAGATCACTTTTAATATTTGTAGACACGAAACTAATTTGCATAAAGATTTTATTGAAATCGACATTGAAAACGATCATAGAAATATTTGCTCCAGAAGTCAATGTTTCCACGAAAGTATTGATACTTGATTTGGAGATTGTACTGAGATTGTTGATGAACTCGCATATGGGAATGTCGAATCAAGTACTGGAATCATTATCTGGAATAACTTTCATCATTAACTCCTTTTGGCAATCGAAGACGGATGGGTTAATCCGGCTCTCGTAACGAACTGTATAAAGAAATGAGCCAAGATGTGGTGGGTAAGTCCCAAATTTTGTGCTATCGCTTAGAACAAGAATCTTTCTAACGTTCCTAAGTTTTACCCTCTCAGAGTTTAATATCCTCAAAAAAATGTCCAAAATGCTGATGCTTGGGGTCGGGTGTGCGTTGCCTTTATTTTATTTTAAATTAATAAATAGATTAAATAACCTTATGGTTAAAATCTATCGAACAATTTGGGTTCACAGCTAGTTAAACTTTAGCTTGACCATTCTACCTCCTCTGTTTTCTGATGGACTAATTCCTTTTATACTCTTTTTACTGTAAGCTGGTTGATTTCACTTTTGATCACAGCTGTTCTTATTTCTCGTTAGGATCTCGATACTCTACTCAATTAGCCTGCTGTTGCTTTCGTAGTGCTCGACTATATTTTCACAGCTGTTTCTAAGCTAACTCTCTTTTTGTCAACAACCAACGTTGGAGAAAATTATTATTAATGTTTAATAATCAATATAGATTGAAGTTAATAATTTGCTTGTTGTCCCTTTTTTCTCTAAATGGTCAACAATTTATATTAATTTATTTTATCCATAATTAATTTATATTTACTATTTGTAAATATTTTATTTTACAAATTACTATAATAAGTATATAATCTAAATATAGTAATTTATTTATACTATTTTTATATTTATCCTATTTTAAGTAATTATGTATGCTATTCATAGTAATTTATTTATACTATTTTTATATTTATTCTAACTATAGTAATTGATTATTTATAATAATTATTATTAGTAAATTAGCCCAAATGGCTATCATTTTTTCGTCCAACCTAACCCCCACATTTTATCCAGTGAATCATCATGGAAACATAGAAAATATTCCAGTAGAAAATGAGAATGTATCATTTGACATTTATTTAATCCTAACTGCATGCAGTTGTTGACAAACGGACAGCAATCCAAATCAAAAAAAAAAATTCCCTAAGAATGGCCAGTAAATATTATTGCAATCCAGATTTAACATTCAATAAAATATCTGATTGAAAGTTTAAATTTAAACAAGTAATTGACAAATATTTCTTTTTGGTTTCTCAACTATTATAATGAATTTTGCAATTATCTATTTTTTTAAAATATGATAAAGACTGTTGTTCATATAAATAGGAAACAAACTATTAATAAAAAGGATATCAGATAATGATATATTATTCAACAAGTCTGTTGATATTCATGATTAATTAAATGCCAAAAATGCCAAATAGAGAATTTTGCAAAAACGATAATATAAATTTAGTTGACTCATTTATTAAAACGGGAGAAAGATATTAAATGTGCAAAAAAAAATTAAGTGTCCGAAATATGAAAAAATAACTATAAAAATAACTACAAATACAAAAAATATATTTTAAAAATATAGAATAATTTCCAAAAAAAACTTTATACATGACTTGTTAAAATATTTTTAAGATACTTAATAAAAAATTAATCTAAAGAATTATTTCAATTTGATCGTGAAGTCGTATAAAGAAAACGTATTGTAATAATAACATTGATGCGTTTAATATTCTGATATTTTCTGTTTCAATTGTCTGTTTGCATATAAGCGTAAAGAATTGAAAAAAAATCTAATTTTATCTTTTTTTCTAATTGCAAATGATTGAAATATTATTTAATTCCTTTTGTCTAGATAAAAATCAAACAAGTTTTATACAAAATTTGGTCAATAAGAAAAAAAATTATTACTGGAAATTTCTTTGATCTCATACCTTTCTATGATGTTAGCCTTGGCCATGACTTCTCATACATAACAATAATAGAAAAATTATTAAATTTTTATTAAGAATAAAATATAAATAAAATAAATTTTGTTTTAATAATGTAACTTTTAATTAAAATAGATATTTTAATAATTGTTTTTAAGATACTCATATTGTTATTTAATCACATTTATAACTTTTAATATTGAAATAGTTTAATGTATTTTGTTTAAATAAGCAGTTGAACGAAAAGGGATAGATTTCAAAAGTAAAGAATTTATTAAATAAACTTTGTTATTTAGTTCTTTTTATGGAAATTCACAAATATCAATTGAACTTGATATCTAATGGTATATCCAATCCGTATTATGTCAACTTTCCACATCATCAGAAACAAGAGAATGTGAAGAGAGTTTGAAACCGGTCTTTTAAAAGGGGATCCCAAGCTGAAAAATCAAAGACAATCGGAAGAAAATATGACATCACTTCAAACAATTCTTAACATAATACCAATATATCAAATGTATCATCAAACGTCATTTACTTCCATGTATTCATAGTTTTATATGTAGAATATTTGGAATGCTAAAAAGTTGAGTAAATTAACATTATTTAATTATTTCTTTGGCAATCTTACGAAAGAATATTTAAACTTAATCCTAATTTTCATTGTATTCACTGACATACCAGATCAATAAAATAATACATTAAAACAAAGAAATTTCCTTAATAAGAATTTGATGTATTTTGACAAAATATGTATTTAAACATCCTAAAGATATTTTGAAAACAGAGTGTCACATATATATCTCTCTCTACATATATATATATATATATATATATATATATATATATATATATATATATATATATATATATATATATATATATATATATATATATATATATATATATATATATATATATATATTTGACACCAGCTTACTTAAGAATATAAAATGCATGTTCTAAATTGTATTTCCAAATTTACATAGACATTGAATGTGTTTTGTGAGATTTTGTAGAAAGTAACTATCTAAAAAATGAAGAATTGTGCGTAGTTTGTAAGTTAGCTATGCAAGAAATTTATACATCAACAAAGAAATCTATGGGAAAACTAAGAAATTCTTTTTGTATATTATACATTATATAATATATAATATGCTAAAATATTCAAAAATAAAATAATAATAATTATTATTATAATAGTAATAATAATAATAATAATAGTTGCTATAAATTATTATATTATTTTAAAAACAAATTAATCGAGTAATTATATTAATTCGATCTAATAGCCATTTATTTGAGGAACATTTTTTCCTATAAAATTTAGGATTATAATTACAAACATTTTACAAAAATAAGTGAAAGAATATATATATAAAATGATAAATGAATTCTTTAACTAATTCAGTGAAAATCTTTTTGCATCTGAAATTCCCAACAATTCTTTTTATCAACAAAAATTTGAAATAATTTCATCTATTATTTAAAAGTTTGAGAAATTGTTTAATTAATTTCAATATTTGCATATACCTCTGAAAATGTGTTGACAACAAGTTTAATTCAAATCATTGCGTAAACATGACAAGTTACATATTTTTTTCAGAAAAAAAAGAAATATGAATTCGTTTCGTTAGAATAAATAAAAGTAAAATAGAAGCAAAATTCAAAATTAAACAAAGGAATTTTTATTCCGAAAATAATTAATATATATATATATATATATATATATATATATATATATATATATATATATATATATATCATGACAACTGAAAAAATATGAAAATTTATTATTTAAAATTATATAATTAGAAAATATAAATTAAAATATTCACAAAACCGATCTAGGAATTTATGTCATAATTAATTCTTGGAAATGAAATTATAATTACTAGTAACTCTTTATAAATTGTTAGATAATTACAGACATGGTTTTCTCAACATTTCTAAAAGTAATTAAAATATATTTTAATTTAAATAATTAAAAGCTTCTAACACATGAAAGACGATGAAAGATTTTACAAAATCAATGGGAATTACACTATGCTTTTCAAGTCCATATCACCATAATACAAATGGTGTGATAGAACGTCAATTCTAGACAATAAGAGACTATATAAATGCATCATTAAAAGAAAAAAGTAGAACAGTTTGGGCAGAGATCATACCAGAGATTGAATTTATCATGAATGCAACATTTCAGAAATCAATAGGGCGAAGTTCCGCTGAAGTAATATTTGGAAAAAAATAGATCGAGAACAATTTCATAGTAAAGCGACGATTTCACAAAAAAGAAGATACAAGAGAAACAACGCAGACAAAGAGATCATTTAATATTGGAGATGCGGGTCTGGTAAAAGTAGAATCAAGAACAAAAGACAAGGAAAGATACGAAGGGCCATACAGAATAATGCAGAAGATCCATGATCGCCGATATCTGCTACAAGACCAAAGTGGGAAAATGCTTCAAAAAAATGTTGAAAAGATGAAGAAATTTCTTAAAGAAAGGGGATGTGAGGTGTTTTCAGTCGAGAGTTAAATATTTCAATGATTTACCAAAATAATTTTTAATTGTAAATAATTGACTATTAAAATAACTTTTAAATAATTTTTAAATTGGATTTTTTAAGTTGAAATTTTTGAATTAAAAATTAAAATAGCTTTTTTAAAAAGAAGTTTTATAAGGAAAAATTTTAAATAGATATGTTTTAAATATTGAAATATTTTTGATAAATAGTTTTGAAAATATTTTATTCAACGCGAAAAATAATTTAGAAGATGTTTTAGCAGCTTCAAATATGTTCAAATATTGCAAATTGAACAATTTGACTGCATTTGAGATTTTATATGAAATTTCATCTACCAATAAATTTATATTATGGTTATGATACATTTGTAAAGGTTTCAAATACCGGTTTCGTTTCATTTGATTTACTTAATTGGGCTTATTTCTTTAATAAATTAGTAAGATGATTTCTCCCCAAAAACGTTTTTCTGGATTGTATTTTAAAAAATAACGACTATTATATCATTTCATCTCTCTTTTATGGTTGTGTATAAACAATCAAATTATTGAAAACTACATGGTCTGTGAATCATTGACCTCTTGTGCGTGTGACCTTTTTATGGGAATCATACATGGCTTGCAGATGTTTTGCATATGTATTGACAATTAGTTGTTTAAGACATTTAACAATAATTATTTAATTAAAACTTGTACTAAATTAACTAGTGGGATATCACAATAAAATAGGATACTGTCACAAGTAACACCAAACATTTAATTCGATATCAGCAGTAACTGCAAAAATGATTGAATTTGTAAATCTTTGATTTTGTATTTTAAATCTTCAACTTTGATTGATTTTTTACACTTACCAAACTTAAAAAATATTACTGGATGTTTTTCCACTTCTGTCAATAATTTGTTGAGGTTTATCCTTTGGAAATTTCACATGAGACACATCAAATCTATTACTGAGAATACTATAACGTTTTTCAAATATTTTTTAACCATGTAAACTGATGAATTAAAGAAAATATAAATAATATTAATAAATAACTAATTTTTTAAATGGAATTTAGAAATGATGCTGCTTATTAAATTGTAGGTCTAAGCGGTAGCGGGAAAACTAAATTATTACAATCAAAAATGTTCATGTCAGAATTTAATAAAATATATTGGCATAGGGTGCTGATGACGAATTTGGTTTAACACAAGAATAATTTTGATAATTAAAAATAACAATAATGAAAAGATTTGATAAAGACTGGTCATCTAGATTACAACAAGGTGATGTAATTTTTATTGATTCGAATTTTTTATTAAATTTGAATATTTTTCATTGAAAAAATTACATAATTTTATTGAATTGAATTTTAATTAACAAATCTATTGAAACAAAAACGGATGCTTAATGGCGATTTGTAAAATTAGAATGGACTATTGATATTTTTTTCTATCTCTTTATCAACCTCGAGGAGAATACACAAACACACACAAATATTTAATTACAATGAATTAACTTATTAATTTATAATTATATAATAAAAAAATTATAATCTCACAAAAAGAAGTATTTCTATTTTGTAAATTACGTCTTTTCCCTAATTTTAACATTTTGATTAACTAAAATATATGCATTACCTATTCTACTCAACAAAATTAATTTGTTTACGTCATTTCACAAAACTTCACATTCTAATAACATACTTTTCAAATATAAAGTTTATTTTTCTTTTTCTACTGAGAAATACAATTGTTATAATAATTGGATATAGAGTTTTGATCTGAACCAAACGAGTTTGATACCAAACTGTAAGATAATCAACAAATACCAGCACAAATATATATATATTTTAATGTCATATGAATGTTATTAACTCAATAAAAATTCCTCATTACTGTTCGGTTTATCCGTGAATTACGATATTAACATTAATAATCTGACTTCATGCGTGCTTTAATAACATCCATGAACCCAAATCATTGTATTAAAATTTATTGTCCAGCACAGTCGCAATCTAATTCCCGCAATGCTAATTACAAGTACACGTTTTAAATAATACAAAAGTTATCAGTTCCTTTTGTAATACATCAATGTAGCATACATACATTTACAACAGTAAAAATAGCAATAAAATAATTATAATAAAGGTTAAATATTTTTCTTCGTCATTAATTAGGATAAAGGTTAATATATATATTTATTTTTATTTAAATTCTTTACCATTACTTTCATGCATGTATAAAAATATTTTTCTACTTCCTGACAAATGCCAATATTTATTTTTCACAAAACAAAGTTGAATTCACTACCGTTGCAGATCTCAATATCTGATAAGTTTCACTCATATCCAGATTTTATTCATTTGATTTATTAATAACTTTTTTGGAAATTAATTTAACTTAGGTAGAAAATTAATTAATAAATAATTCAGCATTGTTTATTATGAGATTGATGACCTTTATAGATAGTTCAAAGATTTTATTGTTTCGTAAAAATTCTAATTTTTCAATATATTTTTTATGAATCTTTATTTGAATAAAGACAAAAAAGATAATAAATATGAGAAATACTAATGACAATGTTAATATTAGTGTTTTTCGGTATTTATTTTTTTATTATTGTCATTGTTACGATAAAAGTCAGAAGTATTTTTCTTAAGATCATTATCATTATTGTGAGTTTTATTATTAATAGTACTTTTATTATAATAGAATAACTATTTTTTCTTATTCTTATTCTTATTCTTATTCTTATTCTTATTCTTATTCTTCTTCTTCTTCTTCTTCTTCTTCTTCTTCTTCTTCTTCTTATTATTATTATTATTATTATTATTATTATTATTATTATTATTATTATTATTATTATTATTATTATTATTATTATTATTATTATTATTAATAATAATATTATTATTATTATTATCGATAGTATAAAATGAGTATCTCGGTAATTAAATTTCAAACAAGTAAATTACAGGAGGTCTCTCCACAAGAGGTCTTGCCACAAACTTATCTTAATATTTACTTGTTTAATATTATTATTCATATTACTATTATTTGTTTTAATAATATGAAATAAAGTTAGTTTTAATTATATTGATGAAATTTATAATTGCAATATGAAATTCTTAAAATTAAATTAAAAGTGTTTTCACAATTTCAGTACATCTTAGATAATTATCAAAAATATTTCTTTTATTGAACCTATTAAAGAATAAATTGTAATAATTTTGACTAGTAATATACATTATAAATATATATTTATTTAATTTAATTCTACGATTAGTAAAGTTAAGTTTTAAACTGTCATAAATATGTCATAAATTCTTCCCAGTCTTGTCTGTCTTCATATTTTAATATATTCTTTTTTTTTGTATTCAATTACTCTCAATTTCAAATAATATTTTATATAAACTTTTAATGTTTTTCATTTTCAAATACTAAATAACAATATTTTAAATGAAAGATATTTAAATTAATAATCACGAATAAAAATTAATATTGAGAATATATTTTTAAAATATTGTAGAAAATTAAAGTTCAATATTTCAAAGTGCCCACAGCTGAGTCGTTATCAAAATAATGTCTAAAATAATTGCGTAAATTAAAGAAAAATACCTTTTGTTTTTACCAGTGTTTCAGATTTTAATTCAATATCTAAACTAATCTTAAAAATGAATCAAAAAATATTTTTTTATTGGAATATAATTTAGAGGCACTGAAATACTGCTAGTAATATAAATTATAATTCTCTTAAAGTTTTTTTTAACAGTAGTGAGTATATAATCCATATAGGCCTCAGGGCAAAAGACCCAAGCGCCAGGTCCTTGGAAAATTCATAGAAAATAATTCTTGGAAAAATTATAAAAAATAAAATTCTCAGGAAAATTCTCGCGGAAAAATAATTCTCAAACTTGGAACCGACGCAAATATTCTTGGTATAAAAATGTATTTTTGCAAACCTTGTGAAAAATATATTTCAAAATCTTATAAAACGAAACATGAAAGAACAAATGTTCATAAAATAAAAACTGGTTGGGATTTACATTAAGTGAGATTAACAATCATTATACATTTCCAAATCATTCTTTTCTTGTATAACTTCAACCAGATAATTTCCACTAGGAAGTATGTTTGTTAAAATCAGACAAAATACATATTTTGTCATCATAATTTTTCTAAGAAGATTTATATGATTCTTGTAATAACATGTCATGATTTTTAGAATTTAAATTATAAATAATATCCATTCTTTTTTTCAGAATTTAATTGGCAATCTAAATAATCTTAATGAGATATTTTCTTGCTTACACATTTTTTATTCCTTCATTTCTATTCGCTTCGCTTTGAAAGCATATGAGAAAATATTGTCTTGCTCAAATAATAGCAAAATCCATTATCAGATTATCGAGTTTTTCATCTTTAAAAGAAAAAGATCACCACTTGTATTTATTAATGATTTCAATTTTTGAGTTGATTCGATTTCTTCATAAATATTTATAAATTCTGGAATTCTATCAATTTTTAAAAACACTGAATCAGTATCCATTGCGTGCATTGAAATTCTATTTTTTAAATGAGGTAAAAGAACATTGTAAATTGATTCACACATTTGAGGTTTTGATAATTGAACCCTTTGAGGGCGACGGGCTCAAAATTTTTTATTTCCCCAAAGGTGCAATTTTGTCATAAAAAATGAAGTTTTCCTAAATTGATTTTCAACACTCCACCTTACTGCAGATCGAGATACACTGACGATTATATGAAGAGTATTGGAGACGTATAATTAAAAATATGGCTATTTTGACAACTATTACAAGCTGTAGAATATATTGGTGCAAACTAGAAGTTTTTGGCATTTAGTGGACTAGAATCGAATTTCGCCCTCATGACCAAAATAGAGTTGTGCGACTGTAGTCGCACGGCGCCCTCAAAGGGTTAAGAATTGAAAATCCTAAGTTTGTTATAATTCTAATATATATATATATATATATATATATATATATATATATATACATCCTTGTTAGTTTTCGTTTCTGCTCTTTTTTCTATATTACCAATAATATTACCAATAAAAAATATTATGAAGTTTATCCATAGTCATTCCTGTTGAACATAAAATTTTAACAATCAAAAATTCAATTTAGTTACTTTTTCAAGTTGTTTTTTCTTTACCATTCAATGAAATGTTCAGTTTGTATTGTCTTTTTTATTGGAGCATATGTAAAAATATAGATTTTCTTTTAATACTATCTGGATAACCCAAATTTACTTCTAAAAAATATCCTACATCAGAATTATCAGGAGTTTTTAATATTTCTTCCAAAAGATTTTTATCAATAGGTTCTATCCAACTAAAATGAGAATATGGATGATATTATCCAGATTATTATGCTGTTGCATCAATGTTTAGAAAATGTGATTTATTTTATAGACGTTGTTTCAGGTGACGTTGTTTTGAGTAACGGTTGAAAATATTGAAAGTTTGTATGCATTTTTATATTTATTGTTATTATTTCATTTATGTTTTTGTACAACTTTCTCTATTTTTTATAATAAGTGACGTTATTCCATAAAATTCAGTGCGCAATGCATTTGTTTAATTGTTGACGTTTAAATTTTTGTGAATTTAAATTACTTCTTTTATTATTTGTATATAAAATATTCACAATATAATGTCTAACAAAAAATTATCAATAAAAGATAATAATATCCTGATACAAATGCATTTTGTTTTTACTTAAAAAGAATAAAAATTCATAAGCTTCAATGGATTCTTATGAATTCTTCACACCATTGCCACTCTTTAAGTCTACGACATTGGCTGTCTTGAAAGTCTTACAAATTTGGCAACTGTGAAAAACAGAAATTCAGAAAAACCAATAGACAGGAAGTAAAGTCAAAAGAAATGAGATTTAATTTTTAGAAAAAAATATATGCTTTATTGAGAGACTTAGGATTCGATGAAATTTTTGATATTTAGGATTTTGAAGCGTTATATGAATAAAAGAAAATTCTAGATACAAATCTAATGGCTTCGGTAAGTTGGTAGCAAATGTGAAGGAAATATTTACGGTAAAATATAATTTGTGATAATATTAAATATTGCAAAAAACTGGAACTTCGTTCTTAATACTCAGCCTTTATTTGTTCTAATTATTGACTCATTTTACTATTATGAACATTTCAATCTTTTTTGAGTTTTTAAATTAAAAAATGTCCTGTATTGATTAGGATTGTTTCAATTTATACTTCAATTTATACTTCAATTTATACTTTCAATTTATATTTGAACTGTAATAAAATTTATTAAAAATCAACTTGATTATAACCATGTGACAAGTGAATAATGATACCTAAGAAAATACATAAAAAAATACTGCGAAACCTTAGTAAAATCCGATATGTTAACTAAATATCATCCTACCTTGTGAATTCCTGACAATGCAGATTTTAATGAAAAGAAAAATTAAAGAGTTTAAATGTAAATTAAAACAAAAATATAAATAATAACATAATAATTATTTAAATGTTTATCTATTTAGTTGTCAAAAATTACTTAAAAGTGTATTTGGAATTGTAATTAAGCCTAAATTTCAATAAGTGGAATCATACAATTTATTAGCTCTGTCCATCATAGAACATTAAAAATGACAGGTTCCTAAATGATAGACAACATTTCATATGAAAAATAGCAAGAATTTTCATTTCATTTTATATTAAAATACTACTAATTTTTTTTATAATTATAAATTTAAAAAATATTTATAAATAAATACATTTTTAATAAATGATTTAATGGGCTACTCGTCTGTGTTTCAGGAGACCATCATAACACTCAATTGAAGACCATCACTCAATACCTTTAGTTTGTTGTCAATCTTTTAAGTTCTTCATCTTTGATCTATTTCCATTTATAGTTTCGCTTCTTTTTATTTATTTCTATTCAAAATGAGATTTGAATCTTTCTCCCTAGTATTCTTGATTTTTAAACACTCAAACATTTTAGAATTTAAATTTAATCACACAAATCTGCCCTGTCGAATGACATGTTTTAGACAATACATTCCGGAAGTCTCGTGTTAATGTATTTCTATGTTATTTACAGAGGCAAATCATTGAGAAGACAATCCAAATCAAATTTCAAACTCGTTTAGAATACTTCAATCTTAAGATGTGAATTAACCTTAGATTGGTTAGTAATTATCATAAACTTTAATAAAATTATTCTGTATCGTCTCAAACAGAAAACGTTGTTCAGCCTGGTCTCTGCTCAATATGTGATATAATTAAGTCTTAAAAATCCATTTGCCTTACACTCTATCTATGAAAAGGTCAAATCCTATGAAAAAAGGCAATAATAAACATGAAATTTGTAGCTAAACTTAAACCTACTGAAGAAACTGTCCCGCCATATAACAACCAGCTTAATCGTGCTCATTCCCTTGTTTCAAATAATAACCATGGGAGAGCGATCGTATTCTTAACCACTCCTAAAAATGACCGAAAGATAATGTTAAACTTTGATTCCTAATGCAGTATTATCATAACGTAATAGAAGTTGAAATGTATTTTTACTAATGAAAAATGCAATTCATGTTTGTAGTTTTGCCGGCATAACCTAATTTAAACATATATTGACATTATATAGTATTTATTCCACCATTTTCACCAAATAATTTCTCTCTGCTTATAGAGCATGTTTAGTACAAAACAAATGTACAAATGTAGATATCTATATTTAATGATAAAAAAATGTGTGCAATACCCGATGCAAACACATACATACACACAGCTGTTAATGGCATGCAGTCAGATTCACTGAATTAATAATTCTAGACCTAATTCTACCTTATTACACCTAATTCCGAAAGTTAACATAGTCTATAATCTTAATAAAATCAATAAATTTATAGTATAGGAACACACAAACTTACCTGGGTGTAAAAATGTAATGCTTCGAAAGTTAACATATTTATTATAGGAGTCGAAAAAGTGACAGAAAAATAATTAAACATACCAACACAAAACACACAATGAAAAATGTATGCAAATTTATTTTAGTGTTTTCCCGAAATTAAACATTGATTAACATATTGTTAACATATCATTATTTTTAATACATAAAAAATGATGGGGGAAATTTTTTTATTTAGAATCGAACAACTCTACTTTGACCTGTAGAAAAAAAGACTATAAAACATTGTAAGATCTATTTATAAAATATTTTTGAAGTTAATATTTCTTCAGATATTTCTCTGGAAACGCTGCCCTTTTGCCAAGGTGAAGATCAAACCATGTTAGATTTATTCATTAAAATAAAAAACATTAAATTAAAAAGAAATTAATCAACTGACGTCTAGAGAGGCAACCAAGTAAAACGTCTTGAATTGACGTTTTCTATCTGTCGTGGCTAACGACGACTATTATGACTCGATCAACAATAAAACCATGATATCAGCTCCTAAACTTATTATTTATTTTAAGTAATCAAATAAATAAAATATAAAACGAAAATATTAAAAGTTAAGTGATTACTTATACTTAGTCATCAAGTCAGTAATATATAAATTAACCACTCAAATTTTATCATAAGTTAGTCGTTGTAGGATTCAAGAACACATTTAGAATTAGCAATAATCAAATTAATTTCAAATAAAAACTTCATTTAAAATTTAAATATTATATCGATTAATATTCTAAAATCGTCGTTATTAGAAATTAATGATTTAAACAACAAAATAAATAATATTTTAATCAAGGAAATAGAATATCCGTTTGAAATATTGTCTGATGGATATTTATATTTATGAGATTATTTACAATCAAGCAATTTAATTTCGATTTGAAAGTTATTTTAGTTAATTTTATTTTTTGATTTATTTATTGTTTTTAGACTTATGAAAAAAAAAGTGTCTGACATTGTGGAATTAAACACTGTCAGATAAAGAGAAACGCAACACAATTATTAATCATTTTAACGGAATATCTAGCAGACTTATTAATTCATTAATGTAAATAAGTAATTATATGATCAGTTTAGAATGAATGCTGAACGAAATAAGTTGAACCGCATTTAGTTTATGTTTTGTTGATCATAAAAGGTGTCGGTGTATTCTTTTTCGAAAAGTATTTTTTGCCTATCATCTAAATAACATAATTAGATCTTTATCAAACTTGAAATGAAAAATCTGAAAATTTTTTTGTTTAAAATAATAAAATTGTTAATAAAAAATATAATTTAATTGCAGTTTTTAATTAATTTTTAAAATTATTTAATTTACTTTTTCATTATATAACAAATTATGGAAATTGTTAAATGAATGGAAGAAATATTTGAGATAAAATTAATTGTAAATTTCTAATTTTAAAATTGTGGTAATCAGCCTTTTGTATTTTTTAAAATTTTTTCTACAATAATCTTACAATACACCCAATTCCGAAATTTAGTAACCTCTATAATTCACGTTGGTGTGCACACCAGTTGAGGTGAGTCACCATTTACGTGAAAACGAAGTTACTCAATTTCAATTATTCAATTCATTTATTCAATTTTTTAAAAATGATTTTCAGGTAATTTGTTTAATTTCAGGTAACTTTAAGACTTGAATTTGGATTTTATATAATTATGAGATCATTATTCAAGTTCTTAAATATTACTGTTAGTCAGCATTTATAATATAACATATTGATAATTAAATTTCAGGTGTTTTTTTTAGGAATTTTGACATTTTGAATTTATTTGGAATTATTTCAATAAAATGTAAGTTAGATATATTTTTGATTATAAATAAATTAACTAATCACCGAAGACATTTATTTTTTTAATACAATTAGGAAAGAAGGAAAGGCTGAATTTTATAATTTTTATAATTTTATAATGAAATAATTTATTTAAATTTACGAATTGTGAATTTCTTTCTGCAAATTCTAATGTTTTGTAATTTAATGAATAAATCTTACATTGTCAGATTTCCATCTTCGCGAAAAGGCAATGTATCCTGAGAAATATCTGTAAATCTAAAGAGTTTATATTATAAATTATTTTATAATTGAATTTTACGATGTATTTTCTTCTTTTTCTCTGAAGCTCAAGGTAGAGCTGTCGGATTCTAAATTAAAAGTATTTTCCTACAAAATTTTTTAATAATTTTTTAATAATTATATTTTAACAATATGTTAACAATATGTTAATGGTTATTTATTTCAGAATAAAAAAAGCTATAATAAATTTGCATGCATTTTTCATTATGTGTTTTTGCGTTGGTATGTTCAATTATTTTTCTCTCACCTTCACAAATCCTATAATAAAGTTATTAAATTTCGGAACAATAAATTTCTACACACAGGTAAGTTTGTGTGTTCCTATACTATAAATTTATTGATTTTTTTAGATTATAGAAGTTACTAAATTTCGGAATTAGGTGTAGTTGAATGACCAACACAATATACCAAAACGTTCTTAACTGATTTGAATCATTTCTGCGGTTTTTTAATTATTTTTCTTTATAATGATTCAAACAAAATAAATTTCCCAATATAAAGACTTTTTATTATAATTTTAAAATCTTAATAATTATTTAAAATAAATAGAAATTATGGAGGTTTAGTTACAAAATAAATGCAATTATTCGTCAATGTAATATATCGAAAATGTAAATTTTTTCTCTATTTCTAACACAAAGGCGTAGAAATTATTTAGAAATATTACACATTATTAGAAAGAGAGTGATTTTCGTAAGGGGCAGCTACTTGACAAAATTGAATAAAGCTTTAGTAAAAATTTCAGCTTTATATAATAGTTGGAAGTAAAAAATGCTATTTGATAGAGTATAAAATAAATATAGTTGAAGAATCATGAGGCCAATGCTTAAAGGAATTCTGCAAAAAAACGCTTGATTTAAGGATGGTCAGATGGCGTGTGGAATATAATAATCTTATTCAACAAAATAATAATGGAAATTTAAAAGTACTTTGAGATGACGCATGAAGAAACTCTTTATACAATGAGCTAGAAGATATTATTTTTGAATGGATTCTACAACAAAGATCAAAGGCTTTTGTTGTTCGGAGATCAGACATTCAGAATCTTGTCATGCAATGGACTCCACAATTCGATGTTTTGTTTGATAAATTTATACCATCACAGCATTGGATAAATGGATTTTTAGAGAGATATAAATTATTCTTAAAAAGATCAACGACATTGATTAAGCAGGATGATCCTGAGGTTATAAAACTAGCACTATCGTATAAATAAGTGGTTCTCAACCGGTGTTCCATCATGAATGTTGCAATTTAGAATTTTTTAATCGAGAATAAATAAATAAAAGTATATTCTTTACTTAATTGTTTATAATAGAGAAGTGGTTCAATGATTACAATTTTGTAAATTATAGCTCAATTTAAATGATAATTGATATAAATGACAATGGAAAGATATGACGTTAATGTGATATGATATATAATTCATTATTTCTTTTATATCAGTGGTTCTCAACTCGTGTTTCGCGATTACGCTTCCAGTGTTCCGCGAAAAAATGACATTTTATCTTTAAATTTGCATTATCATCAAAAACCTCAATTAATTTTTTTATAAGATGATTCAATAAGAAAGCCGTTACATAGATATATAAACATATAAATATAAAAGTGGTTTTATTGCTTGTTATTGTTGCGCGTGGTATTTTCTTTGCTTATAAGAAGGCATTGTTTACGTTTATGACAGATTTATAGTAATTTGTGATTGGTCACTCATTGTGGGCAAGTATTTTTTTGTCAGTGTTCCGCGTAAAACAAATTATGTGAATGGTGTTCCGCGCTTTTATATTAATTGAGAACGACTGGTTTAAATCATTCATATAATTTGAATTTTGAACAATATCAACGGTCAAACATAATTGCAATGGAGGAAACATCGGTCATTTTTGGCCAAGCCTCACAGACAACAGTTGATCACAAAGGAGCTACATCAATTAGCATTCCATCAACCGAATACGTGACAGATTTACTTGAACGAGATTTTTATTATATATATATTAACAGCTGATAACAGTTAAAAGTTTATAATGTTGAGAAAAAATGATTGTGACCCAAACTAAGTGTGAACTTTGACAGAACAATTGGATAATTAATGACTACTCGATCTACTGAAACTACGTTACAGGGGGATAGAAGCCATTTGGTTTTTCATGGAGCTATGAGGAAAATAAAATGCTGTCGCAATTACGCGAGCAGGCGACATGAGACCAACTGGAAATATGAGGGCTCAAATTCAGGATTCAACAACTAGACACAGATTTCCAGCAATCTCTATAGCACAAACAAAATCTGATTAGACCGCATTTGGACCTCTATCCGGCAAATCAAATAAGCCACAGAATACTGGCACCATCCACTATTCAAGATTCGATGCAAACAGGGAAAAAATAACCGACTGAACTTAGAGCCAAAATAAGAAACCTGGGTCACTCAACACACCTGCCAATAAATCTTTGGTAATTAGAAATGAAATTTTAGATAGTTAGGGACCTAAAGTATAGACGGATATAGACCTTCTTACGGTTGTCCGCCAACCCATTCCAATAATTGCCGATTATAAAGCACTAAGATGCACTCACCTTTTGCAAATTTCCTCCCATTCTATTTACTGAGAATCAAATGGTAACGAGTAATTTTAGTCTGGTTACTTTGGAAACATTACAAACCTGTAAAATGTTAAAAATATATATAAAAACCCTTTTTCCAATTTCACCACTGATTATTTTTTCCATTGAATTTATTAAAAAGAGAGCTTGAACACTATGAATCAGCAATATATCGATGTTTTTTGATACTCATGAATTTTCAGCACTGCCTTTTTCAAGTGGATTATATAAAGCAGTTACGTATATGACCAGCCGCCACTATTCCCCATACCACTTTTTGAGGGAGGTGATTGCAAATGTCGAAAGATATATGACTACCAATTATTTTTAAGTTACAGAAAATTCAATTATTGCATGCGAAAAAAATATAAAGAAGTCCTGGAACTATTTCATGGAATTCAGTTGTGGATTACTTAAACATAAAATCGAAGAATTTTTTGGTTGTTCTTTATACATTTCATTGTAACCATTATCCATATTTGAGTTAATAAGAAACAAACCGCAAAAATGTGAACAATAATAACATTACCTGAGCATGTTAAACTGTTAGTGAAAAGCTTGATTTTATATTTATTAAAAATGATTCTTTTGGGTTAGACAAAAAATATCAAAATGTATTGTGGAGTCATAATTTTCTCTTGTGATGTTTCAATGTGTGCAAGGGATTTTGGGGGTTCAGGATTTGGTCAGTATGTTTATTTTATTTTCAGATTTGAAATAAAAATACATTTTTAATGCAGTTTCAAATTATATTTTTTACATGCTGAAAATGTTTATCATGGACTCAATAAATCTTTATCTGACATGAATTCTTGCAATTATTAATTATTAAAAGAAATGTCAAATAAAATTTTAATTGAATATCTTTTTCAGTGAAATTTTAAAATTCATTTATAAATTTTAAAACTAAATGAATTTTGAAAATGTTAAAATATAAATATTAAAAATATTTTTAAAAAAGTCTATTAATTTAAAATCAAATCAAAACAACAGTGATATTAAGTGTCGTATTTCAGTACAATAAGGACGCACCCGATTTATAAAATGCTAGTTTAGAGGGTTTTAGTAAAAGAAATTATATAAGTTGCCCATACATATAAAATGGTTAATGGTTTGAATTTTTATTGATATTGTTAACTGTATTACAGTATTCCTCTCTTACGTGTGTTGCTGTACAATTATATAAATGAGATCAGCAACAAAATACATTTTTTTAAGTCGTACCTACAAACTTATCTCTTGGGTGATCTTCTACCCCTAAAAATAGAATTTCGATGAAGTGTTAAAATAAAGTTTTATTTTTTTTGTTCAAGTCAAGTGATTTTTTGTTTTTATTTGTTTAAATGATAAATGTTAATAAAAACGCCATTCGTACATCTTTTCGCTATATATTTCGATAGCATCACTATCATCATCAGGTTACCTACATTCACGACGGATGAATAATTATACTATATTGATAATATATAAAAAAATTTTTGTTCAAGTCAAGTGAAGTGAAATATATAAATTTTAAATTATAAATAAAAATTTTTAATAATCATTCTTTTTAAAAACAATTTTAAATAATCAATTATATTTAAATTTTTAAAATTATTAAAAATATTATTTTAATTATTTTTTTTAAATTAATATACATCAACATACAAAAACTTAATTAAAAACATTCAACACACAATTATTCACTGCATTCTGCACATTGATTTTAGGATTAAAAGTTCTTATCAATAATGCTTCACATATCACACGCTCAAAACTATTATCAAACTTTTTTGATAAGATTTTAAAATCAGATATTCCGAATTCTCTCATACAGACTTTATTGTGTTCCTCAATATTGTACACTCCCTTCGGTCGACAGTGTTCTTGAACTCGAGTACAGAGATGACGGGAAGTTTCTCCAATGTATGTGGCATTACACCCATTACATGTAAATTGATAAACGAGATCCGAACACAATCCAACCGGCGTTTGAGATTTACTAACAAACATACTACGTACTTTGCACGATTTTGAAACAATTCTATAATTCAATGTACCCAACTGTTTACCAATCTTTCTTTTGAAATGTTTATATCCTTCAGAATACGGCAATACCATCGTATATTTTAGCTCATCTTGTTTGTTAGTATCAATATTCATATTCACTACATCATTCGACATATCAGTCAATATACATTCATTCATACTACGATCCTTAGCATTATTCATACATTTATCAACAGTCTCTTTCAATGTTAACAATAAAAACCGTTTTGAGTAGCCATTCTTCACCAGTAATTCAACTAATTTATCTACACTTTTTACTGAATTTTTAAAAGTGGAAGATAAGCACCATGATCGATAAACCAATCCTTTCACCATGTTTCTTTTATATTTAAGTTCACAAAAACTCTTTGGGGTAGTATAGAGGCAGGTATCTGTTGGTTTTCTCTAAATTTCTGTCTCATAATGTTCATCTGCGTTTAATTAACAAGTCAAAAATGCTATGGATGTATCCTTCTCAGTTTCACATGTGAATTTTATGTTCTTATGCAATCCATTCATGTAATGCAAAAAAGGTTTCACATGTTCCTTTTTTTTAAATATTAGAAAAATATCATCAACATATCTTTTATACACACTTGGTTTTTCATATTGAAAAGAACCAATTTTCTTTTCTAAACATGCCAAAATTATTGACGCCATTGTTGGTGCTAATGGCGAACCCATAACCACTCCATCAATTTGTTCATACCATTCATTATTAGAAAGAAAATTAACTTTGGAATTTGCAAACTCTAAAAGCTTCCTAAATGTACTTCCATCACACATATTATGCGCATTAATATTTTTATTCCNTTTTGAAATCTTTATATCCTTCAGAATACGGCAATACCATCGTATATTTTAGCTCATCTTGTTTGTTAGTATCAATATTCATATTCACTACATCATTCGACATATCAGTCAATATACATTCATTCATACTACGATCCTTAGCATTATTCATACATTTATCAACAGTCTCTTTCAATGTTAACAATAAAAACCGTTTTGAGTAGCCATTCTTCACCAGTAATTCAACTAATTTATCTACACTTTTTACTGAATTTTTAAAAGTGGAAGATAAGCACCATGATCGATAAACCAATCCTTTCACCATGTTTCTTTTATATTTAAGTTCACAAAAAACTCTTTGGGGTAGTATAGAGGCAGGTATCTGTTGGTTTTCTCTAAATTTCTGTCTCATAATGTTCATCTGCGTTTAATTAACAAGTCAAAAATGCTATGGATGTATCCTTCTCAGTTTCACATGTGAATTTTATGTTCTTATGCAATCCATTCATGTAATGCAAAAAAGGTTTCACATGTTCCTTTTTTTTAAATATTAGAAAAATATCATCAACATATCTTTTATACACACTTGGTTTTTCATATTGAAAAGAACCAATTTTCTTTTCTAAACATGCCAAAATTATTGACGCCATTGTTGGTGCTAATGGCGAACCCATAACCACTCCATCAATTTGTTCATACCATTCATTATTAGAAAGAAAATTAACTTTGGAATTTGCAAACTCTAAAAGCTTCCTAAATGTACTTCCATCACACATATTATGCGCATTAATATTTTTATTCCATAATTCACAACATAAATCGATTGTTTCTTTCAACGGGACATTAGTAAGGGTCTCCCATGAGTAACTCCGTCTTTATGCACTTTTGGAAGTCCGTATAATTTAGCTGGCTGTAAACCTTTTGCATGAATTAATTTTGATACCTCTTTTATTATCAACATAAGCTTGGATTATGTTTAAGGTAGGTTAAAGCTTTAGGAGATATATATTTCATTAAAATTTAATAAAATGGAATTAATTTTATTTAAATAAATTATAAAAACTTTATCATATTAAAAAAATTATTATTAAATTAACAAACATTTGCTATGAATATTGTTATAAAAGAATTTATTTTATATTTTATTATAGTATTATTATAAGAACTTTTATTTCTTCCAATATCACCATTGATTATTTTTTTCCATTGAATTTATTAAAAAGAGAACTTGAAGACTATAAATCAGTAATATATCGATGTTTTTTGATATATTTTATTATAGTCTTGAATTATTAAATATTTATTTATTATATAATGAATTAGAAATATTAAAAAGAATATCAATAATAAAATCCTATTTTTTAATGAAATTTTTAAAAATTTAAAAATTATTTTTAATTTTCCAAAAAATGTTTACGCATAAATGAATTTATAAAATTACATGAGATCATTTAATCAAACTTAAATATGATCTAGTTAAAATAACTAGAATTTTTTAATCAAATAACCTCATTTTTCTGTAACAAGAAAGTAAGTTAAAGGAAACAACTCATGAAGTGTCAACTTAAATAAATATTTATATATCTACAAATAATAAGAAGCTCACTTAAAACATTTCTCAACTTAACAATTTCATTTTCATGTTATTTTTTCGTATTTTCCTAAAGAATGTCTAAAATGAATCTTTCGAAATGTTCGGCTTCTATTAAATGTCAGAAAATTTTAACATATGCTTTTATTTTAGCTGCATCGATTAAAATTATTGATTTTAAATGTTTATATTAATCATATCACGGAAAAAGTCTAAAATAAATTAAAAATTTTAAAATTGTTTTTTCAACATTTAATCTCCCATTATCAAATTAAAAAATTCACGACGAAAAACAAATTGGTGAATTGATATTAATTATGCCACATGATGAAGTTGAAGAAAAATAGTTTTAAATCCGTCTAAAGTTTCTAATCGTTCTATTAGACATGTGGCTTTTTCTTTGATGATGTCAGTGAATTGTTTTTTGTTGTCTTTCTTGAAGCTAGAAAGTATTATTATATCCTCCATGTATGCTGGTTTGAGATTTTACCTGTATTACAGAACTTCTTCGTTGTTTAAAATTGTCCGAACTTCATACGCCGTTTTACTTCCTTTTTAATATTGAAAGCTTTCTGAATATCAAGTATGGTGATTAATGAACATCAGCTATATTTTCCAGTTGAATTATACTTTGATAAATGCTAAAATTCGGGTAAAAGTGTATTTGTAATAGTGTTATATCCGTAATTATACTACTACCGTTTTTATTAAAAATAAGTTGTTGGTTTCTGAAACTAGTTGCTGATTGATAACTATAAAATGAGCATAGAATAATTCTGAAGGGATAACAAAGATACTAAAAAAAAGAAAAGTGTCAATTGGTGGTGTTTCCACTATTTTTATAATTTATTTTAATAATTTTTAAGCATTTTGGAATCCTATATTTGCAGCATATATAATTTGTAGGTTATGTAGATGGCATTTGTCAAATATAAATATTATACCGTTTAACAGCAGAAAAATAGAGGTAAATTTAAAATTGCAGTTCTCATTGCGTTAACCATTAAAAAATAATTTCTATACAATTTCAGCCAATTACAATATTCTTTACTAAAATTTAAATGTTTTTTTAAATATTTCAAATTAGCAGTGTTAAAAATAAAAGATTTTTAATTGAAAATTTCATAAAATTGTTACATATAACAGTACTTTTTACTAAAAATTTATTTTTACTACATATTTACCAATGACATATCATTTAATTAAAATTATAACTTGCGTAAAATTGTTCATACCCAGCCTCGTTTCTCCTAGAATTTATTATCAAGTTAGAGTGATTAGTTAAATTTATGTGAAAGCCGAATACAATTGACAATCCGTATCAAATGCTGATGATCTAAGTGATTGAGATTTTTATATTAAATTAATTGTCTTGCAAATTTTCAGAAATTATTCAACAAAGAAATATTATTTCAACTTCTTTTCCTTCTTCTTCTTCTTCTTCTTCTTCTTCTTATTATTATTATTATTATTATTATTATTATTATTATTATTATTATTATTATTATTATTATTATTATTATTATTATTATTATTATTACTATTACTATTACTATTATTATTATTATTATTACTATTATTATTATTATTATTATTATTATTATTATTATTATTATTATTATTATTATTATTATTATTATTATTATTATTATAATTATTATAATTATTATTATTATTATTATTATTATTATTATTATTATTATTATTATTATTATTATTATTATTATTGTTGTTGTTGTTGTTGTTGTTGTTGTTGTTGTTGTTGTAATTATAAATATTCTAACTATAACTTCATTATGTGTTAATGAGTAGGTGTTACACTTAAAAAGAGAAAACAAACATGAACTTAGTTTTTCAGAGAACATTGCATTGTTATATTCGTTCGAGTTTTACCGAGTTATTCAAAACTATATATTCATTTATTCAAAACTATATATTCATTTATTCAAAACTATATATTCATCTATTCAAAACTGGAATAAACAATAATAAATACATGATGAACCTAGAGTTTAAGTGTAGAATGGTTGTCTTGCAAGACCGAGCTCAATCCATCGTTCCATATCCCGAAAAGATCTTGGACATTGGTTTTGAAAATCTCTTGCTAGAACATCCGCAAGAGCTTCTTCAAGTGTTTTGTCGGGGAATTCAATCCTATGTGCTGCAAACATTGATTTTAGTACCGAGAAGAACTCTTCAATCGGATTAAGCATCGGTTGATTGAACCCAGACTCATCCAGAAATATTAAGTTTTCCCTTGGGATTCTCACAATTTCTGCGCAATATAGTGCTCGCCTTTCAATATTTGCTGTTGAATTCCTTTCATTTGGAATTAACGAGAGTCGTTTCCTGCTTATTTTCAGTTTTTTCAATTTTCGGCATATTGTTGGCTGTGAAATTACTGCTCCAGTTTGCTCGGATATTTTTTCTTTCATCTCACTTTGAATTAAGCTATTATTTAAAGCCACTATGTTGAAAAGCGCTTGCTCATTTTCATTAAATATTCGATTTCGCTCTAAAATACTCCGTTTGAATTTAGTATTCGCCTCAACAAATTTCCTCCCATTCCTATTATCAGATAAAACTTTTCGAATAGTTTGTCTGTTGAAATCCAAGCTTGTTGCAATATCTTTTATTTTCATATTATCATTTTGCGCCATTCTAATAATCGTTTCCGCCATTTCAACAGTTACCATTTTGCGACTCTTCCTTGCCATGGACGCCTTTTGAATTTTAATATTTAACGTTATTTAAAAACCAATTAAACAAACAAACAGTAATAGTCATTATATCATGCATATTAATTATTTATGTAATCACTATGATTTATGATTCAATAATTACTATTATGAAGTTTGGATGTTTTATATGTGTAGATATGTTAATATCTATGTGATTAAGAAATTTGTCAGGCCCAGCAGAGTCACCTTTAATAAAATGTTTTGAGACAACTGGGGTGTTTTTATATAAAAATTACAAATTTATTAACGAATAAAAAATACTTTGGAAATCGACAGAAAATGTTGATCTCGAATGTTGTTTATAATAAGTAAGCTACTGATATTTGTAGGACACTCGTAGATTCTATAAAGAATTCTGATATTATATGGTTCTCCGACTTGTTGGGTTATTGAGTTGGTGATAAATTTAAATGTTACTTTGACTCCAAACGTTTCGTTATAAGATCCACAAATAACACTTGACAACAGAAATCTTTATTCATAATCACAAATAAATTTTCTCTTTACACTGACAATCAATACAACACTCTTCTTGGTGACTAAACAATGCTTATTACAACACTCGGTGAGGAATAGCACTTGCGTATAACACCGGATTAAAAGATCACAAACTACTGATTGGTTTATCATCTGGGACTTTGAGCTGGTTGTTTTCTTTGACCTTCTTCACAAGTTTATTCAAATAATCAAGTAACTTCTTTTCGTTTAATTTTCCAAATAATTCTTTTATTCAAATCTTCTCCAACAATTATTCTTCACAATTATTTTCTTTACAATTCTTTTTGACAATCGTTTCTCCAATAACGTTTCGTCTGACGTTGTCTGATTTTTCTCCAATAATTTTATCTCTCAAATTGTCTCTCAAATCGTTTCACAAATTGTTAGTTTGTTACCAGTTTCTCTTTATATAGTTTGCTTCTATTGCTTCTATTGCTTCTATTGCTTCTATCAAGATAATTAAGTGTTTTTTCACTTTCTTTCTTCTGCTTTCCCCGACTGTTCCATTTTTATCTCTGACGGCTGTCAAGATAGTTTTCCTTTTTCCTTTTTTGTTTGACCGCCTTCTTCCATTAATTCTGTTATCACTGGCAGGCTGTCGAGATAAGATTATTGTTGTTTTCCTTTTCCCTGATTTTAAAATTCCTTTTCCTTTTTGTAATAATTAATTAGTACTGACCTTGGTTTTTATTTTCATGTTTGATTCTGTTTGTTTCCTTCCTCTTCCTTATTTCTTTTTGCTTTCGTTTTCTTTTCTGAGTTCCCATAGATCGTCCCGTTTGTCATGGCCATCTTCCCCCAGGTAATTTATTTATTATGTTATTTTTCATTTAGGTATCCTCAACAGACTAGTCTACTAAGGGAATTGCTTTGGGCTATTGTATTTCTTTATATATTTCTTTTTCTAGGATTATATTTCCTTTTATTGTCTTGAAATAATAAAGTTTGATTCGATCACTTTTCTTTTCCCGAATTGTGTTCCTTTTTGATTGTTTTGAAATCACAAGTTTTGATCCAATTGACTTCTCAAATTGTATACATTTCTATTATTTTGAAATTATAAACTTTAATCTAGTTGCTTTGTTAGATTTAAAATTGTAATCAGTTCAAATGAATGACAAATATAATGATAATATGTTTAATCATACCTGGATAAAATAAAATCGGTTTGCCTGGAGATATCCAAAGCTAACTTATATTTTTAATGATATCACAATTTGCGTACTTCAAATTGCATCATTTCGCATTGCATCATGTTTTTCTGGTCAAAATCAAATTAATCGTATATATTTACAATAGATTTTAAAAATTTAATCGGATTCAGTGTTCAGTGGTCAATTAGTACATTCTAACGCACGAGTCGGAAAACTAAAAATGCGACTCTCATAAATATTTTAAAAATCATAAATATATGAATTTACATACAGAGTAGGAAAACGAGAAAGAATATTTTCATCTTGATGTATAATTCTTTGAAAGATAAATTTTTATTTTTTCTTCCAAGATTCTTTTCAAAAATAATTTATCTTTATCTTGTGTTGATTTAGTTTCTCTCGTTTTAAAATTAGTTATGAATTTTAAGCATATTTTATGGAATTTTTTATTATTTGCTGATTACTTTCGCTTAAATTGTTTTTTTTTATTTTTCTAATTTATTTTCTCTTTATTTCTAGTTATAAAGAAATTTCTTTTGCCCAACTATATCAAATAAAATTTAATAAATTAAAAATGATGAAAAAAGAAGACTAAAAATATATTTTAATATTTAAAATAAAAATAAATAAACTTTAATACAGTTTATATTCAAATCAGGACTTAATATTTAACCAAAAATTGAAATGTAATACACAACTATTTTTTATAATAAATAAATTTTAATTATTTAATTAAAAATATTTCATTAAATAATAATATTCAATTGCATACTTGTTAAAATTGTTAAATTCTTCACATAAAATAATTCATTATATTTTTTTCTCGTTAAATCAGCCTTGAGGAATAATTGAAAATAATTATAAATTTATTTACAGGTCAATAAATTTCGGAAAAATTTCAAATATGTTAATTTTAAAAATTGAAAATAAAATCTAATAAATGATAAAAGTACAAAAATTAAAATTTCTGAAATAAATTGCAATGTGTATATTATTTATTTATGTGTATTTTATTGTAAAAACTTAAAAAAGAATACAAAAATATTTTTTGACATATTTATTTTCTTAATCTCTATCAAATGGTTTGAGATTTGATAAGAAATTAAATTATGATTAATGTCTCGTTGTTGAGTTGGATTTCGAATCAGTTCTTAAATACTTTATTTTCAGTTTAATAATAAATCTTATTAGACAACCATTGAAGATTTCATCTTTTTTGGGATTGGCTAAGTGTCTATGTGGCGGAAGATGTACAGAAAGTAAAAAAGAATTTATTTATAAAAATAAGAAATGAGATTTCAATAATAACGAAATTTGTTTGAAAAATTTATTATCAAATTATATTACAATTAAGTTGTTTTAGTAATAAATGTAATTGAATATTGTTTTTACTTTCTGATTTTTAGAAAACCTTCTTATAATAATAACATAATTTTAAAATTGCAAAATTATTTTTCGTCATATAGATTTTATAATTATCCATCCTATCCAAGTTGAAGGGTTTTCGGAGAAATATTTTTTCTTCAAATATTTCTGTACATCATAATGGATTTCACGCGCCACTGAGTTGTTTGAATGCTGAAATCTTTTCTCATACTTATTGAGATTTTAATTCAAAGCTATTTCTTGACTTTTTGTGTATTTTAATTAATTAAGCTCAAACTAGTAGAAGGATGTGAGCCCGTCAGATACAAAGGGGGGGGGGGGTATATCGATTACGTAATAATGACCGATTACGTAACACACACTGTTGCTAACTGACCAATCGCGTGGCTATTACGTAATATAAAGGTCAGTTGCTAACTGACCTCACGTTGACCTTTACGTAATACACACATTGTTACTAACTGACCAGTCACGTGGTCATTACGTCCCACACATCGTTACTAACTGACCACTCGCATGCTCATTACGTCATATACAAACCTGTTACTAACTGACCACTTATTGATGACTCAATACCATGGTAACTGTGTCGTCATACTAGTGGTCATTGGTGTATAGTACAACAACACACACACACATCGACTACTATTATGTGAGAGTCCAGTACTAATGATTAGTGTATATAAGGATCTATATAAGGATCTGTTGACTACTCTATGTGAGGATCCAGTACTATTCATACAACACACACATACACATATAGGAGGTCTATATAAGGTGTTCTATATATATTGGTGGTCTATATAAGAATCCAGTACTATTGACTAGTCTATGTGAACATCCAGTACTATTCATACAACCGAGTACGACCACGACCACGACCACGACCACGACAGCGACAGCTACTACTACTACTACTACTAATAGTTTCTATGTATTATAAATGGATCATTTTCCTTGTTTTATACATTTCATAACGTTTGCATACCTTATATTAAAAATGGTCAATAGATGAAATTTTTCTATTGTTATTTAAAGGGTACAACACAAAATAATTAATTAAATCACAAAGTATAATAAAATAAATCCCCAAATGGTCTGAAAATTAATATCAATTATTATTTAATGATTGATTACTGCATTTTATGCCAGTAGGTGAGAAAATACTATGAACCTTTAAGTAAAAAATAATTAACCGATTTTTATGAAAATTTCAATTTATAGCAAATAAAGCATGCTGATTCGATCTATATTAGAAATAACATGTAAAAATTAATTTTTGAAAAAAGTCACCCATACTTGGAATTGAACCTCATACCTAATTTCAAAACCAAAAACCAAAAAGTAAATTCCCACTTAGCCATCAGTCCCACAAAATAATAATATTAAAATAATAATAATAATAATAATAATAATAATAATAATAATAATAATAATAATAATAATAATAATAATAATAATAATAATAATAATAATAATAATAATAATAATCTATATCAATCAAAGCACGATTACTTATAAAAATTGCTTTTGGAGCAATCAGATAATAAAAATAATAGTAAATTAGGGTTATATTTTGTAAATAAGTAAATGAAAAGGGTAAATTTTAAAACTAACTAATAAATTTAGAAAGAGAATGAGAATTGATAGTAATAATTAAATTAAAGTAAATTATGGGCCTAAATTTTTAAATAAAGTAATAATTTTTAATCTATTATAAAAATGTTTGAATGATAGTCAGGTTTTGAGAAATGAAAATTTTAATGAAATGATTTTTAAAGATAATTTAGATGCAAATTTTACAAATAATAATAATAATAATAATAATAATAATAATAATAAAAATAATAATAAAATATTAATAAAAATAATAATAAAAATAATAATAACAATAATATTTTATATTGCTAAGCATTAATAATGTAATTATATTTGAATATTTTTTACTCATGTATAACAATTAATTAAAACAAATATAAATTATATTATTAGATTAATTAAAATGGAATTAAAAAATGATGCAGTATAGCAAATTATTGGTCCAAGCGGATGTGGGAAAACATTATTTGTTTGTAAATCATTACAATCAAATATGTTTAAGTCAAAATTTAAAAGGTCAACCAAATACTTACAACCAAATACTAACAACTAAATACTAATAACTAGACAGCAACAACTTATTTTCATCAACAAGTAACTTAGGAACAAGTATATACAACAAAATATCATTTACCATCAACTAGGTACTTACAACTAGAATATTATCAAAATATTCTTTTAATTACAATCAGTAGAATACTTTTTCTCAGTAAAATGTCTAAATTTAAAAAAAAATGATGATTTGCGTCAAATATGAATGAGAATAATTGTCAACTCAAGTCGTTAAAAACACCACATGGAATTGAATATAATTTAAATATTTTAAAATGACAACGAAATACTATAAAGTTCTATTTTTTCCCCCACAAAACATTCTTCTAATTGATTACTGCTGATTTATTATTATAAAGTAAAAATTGCATGCTTATTCAAAAAATAGTTTTTGTTAATTCGTTTTATTATATATAGTCTGAGTTTATCCGACAAGATATTTTGACCCCCTGTGGGTATTGATCGTAAGTGTATTGGTCGTAAGGGTATTTGTCACTCTCAACTCTCACATACCCATTAACTAGATAAAAATAATCAGTTAACAACAACGTACCAAATATAAGATACCAACAAATATTAACAAATACTAACAACAACGTACCAAATATAAGATACCAACAAATATTAACAAATACTTACAACTATGTACCATGTACTAAGAACTAGGTACTAATAACCATATACCTACAACTAGATACCTGCTACCAAGTACTTACAACTAGATACCAATTACTTATAACCAACTATCAAAACATAAAATAATAACAATTAAATACAAAATAAAGTTTATTCTTCATCACATACACGATCTTCTTGTCAACATCTACAACTAAACGCTATCAACCGGATACTAACAACCAGCTACCAAGTACTTACAACCAACAACTAAGAAATAGATCTTTAAAAGAAAATTCTCTTCACTTGAAAATATTGGATTAAAAATTAATAAAATTTCAACTGAACTCAAGACACCAGTAAGATTTTCCAATAACTAGGTAAAAATTGATTAAATCATTGTAAAAATTTAAATTATTCAAAACACACTAAATAAATATCATAAAAATGTTATTAAAGGACAAGAAAGAACTTTAAATTCTAGTCATTAATAATCCAGTAAATAAATAAATACTGATCATTCAAGTTAATATGAATCATCTAATTTCATAAATTAATAAGAATTTTGTAATAAGATCTAGTAAAAGTCACACATATACTCAAGTTGATTGATCAAATTATTCATTTTCAATTATCAAAGTCAACAAATAAATATCAAAAGAGACTGAACCCATTAATGATAACATCTAATAAACCAAGCATTTAAATGTCAATATTCTACCGATTTTTATATCCAAGTGAATTTCCCTGAAATATCTATAAAGATTAGTATTTTACGAACACGTATTTACAACCAGATACCTACAACTAGATACTTACAACTAGATACCAATTACTTATAACCAACTAGCAACACATAAAAATAATAACAATTAAATATAAAATATTCTTCAACACATACACTATATTCTTGTCAACATCTAAAAAGTCAACCAGATACCAATTACTTATAACCAACAACTAACAAATAGACATTCAAAAGAAAATCCTCTTCACTTGAAAAATTGGATGAAAAATTAATAAAATTTGAATGAACTCGAGATTTTCCAATAATTAGGTAAAAATTGACTAAATCATTGTAAAAATTTAAATTATTCAAAATATACTAAATAAAATGTACTTAATGGACAAGAAAGAACTTTGAATTTTAGTCATTAATAATCCAGTAAATAAATAAATACTGATGATTCAAGTTATCATCTAATAAAATAAATTAATAAGAATTTTGAAATAAGATCTAGTAGATCTAGTAGATTGAATAAATTAATTGAAATAAATTAATTTTAATTATATTTTTAAAAGTAATATTCAAATTGATTGACTGATTGCTCAATATATTCAAAAATCTGTATAAATTCATTACAATTATCAAAGTCATCAATCTACAATAAAAATAATTATCATTAAATTCCAAAAGAGACTAGATAATTAATGATAACATCTAACAACCAGTAAATTCATTTAAATGGCAATAATTGGTATATCCAAGTGATTTCTCCAATAAAATCATCTAAAAAGAATCATTTTCCCTGAAATATCTATATCCTTAAAGATTGATATTTTAATGATAAGTACCCGTAAAAGATCATATATTCTCCCTCTTAACGTTAGATCAATAAGTCATTAAAATACATTTAAATGACTATAATTCTACCTAATATTACAATTATTTCACTAAAATCATCTAAAATCATGTAAAGTGGTTATAAGTAATTGGTATCTGGTTGACTTTTTAGATGTTGACAAGAATATAGTGTATGTGTTGAAGAATATTTTATATTTAATTGTTATTATTTTTATGTGTTGCTAGTTGGTTATAAGTAATTGGTATCTAGTTGTAAGTATCTAGTTGTAGGTATCTGGTTGTAAATACGTGTTCGTAAAATACTAATCTTTATAGATATTTCAGGGAAATTCACTTGGATATAAAAATCGGTAGAATATTGACATTTAAATGCTTGGTTTATTAGATGTTATCATTAATGGGTTCAGTCTCTTTTGATATTTATTTGTTGACTTTGATAATTGAAAATGAATAATTTGATCAATCAACTTGAGTATATGTGTGACTTTTACTAGATCTTATTACAAAATTCTTATTAATTTATGAAATTAGATGATTCATATTAACTTGAATGATCAGTATTTATTTATTTACTGGATTATTAATGACTAGAATTTAAAGTTCTTTCTTGTCCTTTAATAACATTTTTATGATATTTATTTAGTGTGTTTTGAATAATTTAAATTTTTACAATGATTTAATCAATTTTTACCTAGTTATTGGAAAATCTTACTGGTGTCTTGAGTTCAGTTGAAATTTTATTAATTTTTAATCCAATATTTTCAAGTGAAGAGAATTTTCTTTTAAAGATCTATTTCTTAGTTGTTGGTTGTAAGTACTTGGTAGCTGGTTGTTAGTATCCGGTTGATAGCGTTTAGTTGTAGATGTTGACAAGAAGATCGTGTATGTGATGAAGAATAAACTTTATTTTGTATTTAATTGTTATTATTTTATGTTTTGATAGTTGGTTATAAGTAATTGGTATCTAGTTGTAAGTACTTGGTAGCAGGTATCTAGTTGTAGGTATATGGTTATTAGTACCTAGTTGTTAGTACATGGTACATAGTTGTAAGTATTTGTAAATATTTGTTGGTATCTTATATTTGGTACGTTGTTGTTAGTATTTGTTAATATTTGTTGGTATCTTATATTTGGTACGTTGTTGTTAACTGATTATTTTTATCTAGTTAATGGGTATGTGAGAGTTGAGAGTGACAAATACCCTTACGACCAATACACTTACGATCAATACCCACAGGGGGTCAAAATATCTTGTCGGATAAACTCAGACTATATATAATAAAACGAATTAACAAAAACTATTTTTTGAATAAGCATGCAATTTTTACTTTATAATAATAAATCAGCAGTAATCAATTAGAAGAATGTTTTGTGGGGGAAAAAATAGAACTTTATAGTATTTCGTTGTCATTTTAAAATATTTAAATTATATTCAATTCCATGTGGTGTTTTTAACGACTTGAGTTGACAATTATTCTCATTCATATTTGACGCAAATCATCATATTTTTTTTTTAAATTTAGACATTTTACTGAGAAAAAGTTTTCTACTGATTGTAATTAAAAGAATATTTTGATAATATTCTAGTTGTAAGTACCTAGTTGATGGTAAATGATATTTTGTTGTATATACTTGTTCCTAAGTTACTTGTTGATGAAAATAAGTTGTTGCTGTCTAGTTATTAGTATTTAGTTGTTAGTATTTGGTTGTAAGTATTTGGTTGACCTTTTAAATTTTGACTTAAACATATTTGATTGTAATGATTTACAAACAAATAATGTTTTCCCACATCCGCTTGGACCAATAATTTGATATACTGCATCATTTTTTAATTCCATTTTAATTAATCTAATAATATAATTTATATTTGTTTTAATTAATTGTTATACATGAGTAAAAAATATTCAAATATAATTACATTATTAATGCTTAGCAATATAAAATATTATTGTTATTATTATTTTTATTATTATTTTTATTAATATTTTATTATTATTTTTATTATTATTATTATTATTATTATTATTATTTGTAAAATTTGCATCTAAATTATCTTTAAAAATCATTTCATTAAAATTTTCATTTCTCAAAACCTGACTATCATTCAAACATTTTTATAATAGATTAAAAATTATTACTTTATTTAAAAATTTAGGCCCATAATTTACTTTAATTTAATTATTACTATCAATTCTCATTCTCTTTCTAAATTTATTAGTTAGTTTTAAAATTTACCCTTTTCATTTACTTATTTACAAAATATAACCCTAATTTACTATTATTTTTATTATCTGATTGCTCCAAAAGCAATTTTTATAAGTAATCGTGCTTTGATTGATATAGATTATTATTATTATTATTATTATTATTATTATTATTATTATTATTATTATTATTATTATTATTATTATTATTATTATTATTATTATTATTATTATTATTATTATTATTATTATTATTTTAATATTATTATTTTGTGGGACTGATGGCTAAGTGGGAATTTACTTTTTGGTTTTTGGTTTTGAAATTAGGTATGAGGTTCAATTCCAAGTATGGGTGACTTTTTTCAAAAATTAATTTTTACATGTTATTTCTAATATAGATCGAATCAGCATGCTTTATTTGCTATAAATTGAAATTTTCATAAAAATCGGTTAATTATTTTTTACTTAAAGGTTCATAGTATTTTCTCACCTACTGGCATAAAATGCAGTAATCAATCATTAAATAATAATTGATATTAATTTTCAGACCATTTGGGGATTTATTTTATTATACTTTGTGATTTAATTAATTATTTTGTGTTGTACCCTTTAAATAACAATAGAAAAATTTCATCTATTGACCATTTTTAATATAAGGTATGCAAACGTTATGAAATGTATAAAACAAGGAAAATGATCCATTTATAATACATAGAAACTATTAGTAGTAGTAGTAGTAGTAGTAGTAGTAGCTGTCGCTGTCGCTGTCGCTGTCGCTGTCGCTGTCGCTGTCGTGGTCGTGGTCGTGGTCGTGGTCGTGGTCGTGGTCGTGGTCGTGGTCGTGGTCGTGGTCGTGGTCGTGGTCGTGGTCGTGGTCGTGGTCGTGGTCGTGGTCGTGGTCGTGGTCGTGGTCGTGGTCGTGGTCGTGGTCGTGGTCGTGGTCGTGTTCGTGGTCGTGGTCGTGGTCGTGGTCGTGGTCGTGGTCGTGGTCGTGGTCGTGGTCGATGTGTGTGTGTGTGTGTGTTGTATGAATAGTACTGGATCCCCACATAGAGTAGTCAACAGATCCTTATATAGAGTAGTCGATGTGTGTGTGTGTTGTACTATACACTAATCATTAGTACTCGACTCTCACATAATAGTAGTCGATGTGATTGTGTGTGAATAGTACTGGACTAGATATGTGTGTTAGCAACCAGTGACCACTAGTATGACAACACAGTTACCATGGTATTGAGTCATCAATAAGTGGTCAGTTAGTAACAGGTTTGTATATGACGTAATTGCCACACGAGTGGCCAGTTAGTAACAATGTGTGTATGACGTAATGACCACGTGACTGGGCAGTTAGTAACCATATGTGTATTACGTAAAGGTCACTGTCAGGCCAGTTAGCAATTGACCTTTATATTACGTAATTGCCACGTGATTGGGCAATTAGCAACAGTGTGTTTATTACGTAATCGGTCATTATTACGTAATCGATATACCCTCCTTTGTATCTGACGGGCTCACATCCTTCTACTCAAACTCTCAACTTATATTAAATGATAAATGTTTTCACCGTTTAAAATACAACATTTATTATGATAAAGTCTGATTATTACTACCATAGTGCCGAGGCCTTGCAAAATGAGATAATAAATATATACTTTTTGTATTGATGTCAAAAATTACACCAAATTAAATTTTAAAAAGTCAAATTAATCCTTTTTTTGTCTTGAATTTTAACATTATTTGAATATTTTATTTTAGTTGTTTAAATTGATAAAGAAAATAAATCATGAAAAATACTATAATATAAATATATATTCAATTTTATTTTTGTATTTTATTAAAATGCTTTTTATCTTTCTGAAGTTTTATTTCTTATTTATTTGTCTTATTTGTCTAACATGATTATTTCTTTAAAAGACTAAAATTATCTATTAAAATTATTGCTTTTACCAAAGATTATCTCAACTGTCACTTTTTCAACATTATTTTTTCAACTATTTCCTAGTCTTACCAAGCATGAACTTTGAATATTTGAGCATTGAAGACGAATATGGACAATTTCATGACATGCGTACCATTGAACCTTTGATTGTTGTTCTCATTTTTTATTTTTTATTTCTCTCTTCAATTCAAATCTTTACTGAAATCTTTTTGATATTTTACTGCTCTTTTTTGAATTGATTGATTGTCTCATTTTCATTAAAATCTTGCAATATTTATGTGGTGTTGTATATTTATGTTTTGAATCTCTGACATACTAGATTTTTATTTTGAGAAATTATTTTTAAATAAATATTCGTAATTTTAAAGCGTTTTATTTCACATTTTTTTATTATAAAAACATATTTTTAAAAATAGTCTAACTTTATCAAAGTCAGTTTAAGTTTCAGAATATTTTGAGCATCTTCTTTGACTTTGGTATTCTTCAAAGATTTATCTGAAACTTTTCAAATAATCTTCTTTCTCGGAAATTTTGTCAATTTTCATTTAAATAAACTCGAACAATAAATTTTTGTTTTTGTCCAATAAAATTATTGTTAAATACGATTCTATCCTCCCGATATATTTATCCTAATCATCTTCAATATTATATGTTTTTGACTGTGAGTGAGAGAATTCTCAGTAATTTTTGAGTTGAAAGTGTGGTCATCATGTTATACGAATTAACAAAAGTAATTATAAGAAATGTTTTCATTTCATTTAAACAATGCATAATGCATGTTCTGAAGACATTTTTAGTATATATTGTCTAACTGTAATGAATACACCCTTTTTTATTTTTCTGTTGCTTAATTTTATTATATTTCATATTGATAAAACAATAATTAAAAGATTTATAATATTTATTTCCTCATTTTATTTGTTTCTATCTTCAAGAAATTCTATAATTTAAAATTATATCGAATTTATTTCGACTGCGAAAGATAACATTTATGAAAAGTAAAATTTAAACGAGTCAATTTTTGTTATTTTTACTTAACAATAAATATAAAGTAATTATATTTCTTAATCTTGACAATATTATTGCATGTTATTTTAAAAGAACCTATATTATATAGAAATATATTATATAGAAATAATATATAGTTATTCACTTAATAAAACTCTAATGAAAAAGTAAAATAAATTAGGCATCAGTTTTATTGAAAAAGACCGAAAGTTTACTAAAAATGATTTTAATGTTGTAGTGTTTACTACTTCTTATGACATTGGAATATAAATATTTGCCAGGATATACACTAGGAATTCTCGAGTAAAGTAATATTTTTTAATTTATTTTTTACAATTCAATTATCTTAAAATAAATTTTAAATAAATAATAATATAGAATAAACACAATAATGTAAACATTTAAAAAAACTAATTTCTGATAATAATAATAATAATAATAATAATAATAATAATAATAATAATAATAATAATAATAATAATAATGATAATAATAATAATAATAATAATAATAATAATAATAATAATAATAATATATGTATAAAAAAAATCTAGATATAAGAATATATAAAGAAATATAAAAAAGTATACAAAAATAAAAAACTTATGAAAAAAAGACGTTACTTCTGCAAAACTATTTATATTATATGATACGTCGATTCTATAACTTTTTTTGTATATTGAATAATTCATTTATTCACTCATAATTTGTAGATAATATTCCAATAGGATTTGAATTTGAAATTTTCTTTTGAAATACTTACAGTGACTGCCAAAATTGCTCAATGTTTTTTATGTCTTTAGATAAATATACGCATCAATGTTAATCATTCACAAATTCTTGTAAGATTTTCACTAATTGTTTCTGTGTGCATATGAAACAGTTTCAATGTGTTATTGTTTAAATCAATATCCTCTACGATAATTTGGCGGCATTTTAATTCAATTTGGTCATCGAGCCAATTTTGGCACTGCTATATTCATTTGACATTTTAGTCTTATAATAATATACTGTATATATTTAAAAGTAATATATGTAACTTCTCTTTATATTAATAGCTTGACAGTAGAACTTTTATTTTCGTATTGTTGTTCAAACCTAATATTTCTAGAATCTGCATTTTCATAAAACCTTAAGTAAAAAATATTTAAATTCTACATATTTATTAGTTTAAAGTTTTATTTCTGTGACATTTTTAAAACTTCTCTCTAACATAGATTTTTAATATAAATTGTGTTTAAAAAATACCAGTTGAAAAGAAATCAGAGGTGAAAACAAAAAGAAGTTCTTATAATATTTTAATATAAACTTTATCATTTCATTTATTTTTATTGTGACGATTGATAAATCTTTTTCGGCATTATCCTTATCAAGCAGTAATAAATATTACATGTGTGCTATTTGTGCGCCTCTTGTATAATGAAATATTTGAAATTTTTTATTTTATCATCTTTTCGCATTTCATATTTAAACTTTATAGCTATATTTGTTAGTGTTTATGAATATTTGCATTTTTTAAGCAAATGTAAAGTGGTAGACAGATCAGCGTGTAAGGTTAACGACTTTATGCCATGTTTAACATCAACGCGAAAATGCATCCGAATGCACACGTTATAAAAAGCTAAACCTTTCCTTCTGTACTATAATATCTATTTAAAATTTACTCTATTTAACTTATTTTATACTGTATTTTTTTAAAAATATATAATTTTTGTGCAAAATCAAACCACACTCGATAAAAACAAGGAAAATATTTTAATTTAT
>CAUHTR010004049.1:0-34361 GCA_959609185.1 Schmidtea polychroa | reverse complement strand
CATAAAATATGTTGATGATTATTTTGTTGTCTAAATTTTGTCATATTACATTCATAATAATAATAATAAATATCAAGGAAGCACATTCATTCACGTGTATGCATATAATTGTGCACTTATTCATAATAATAATAATAATAATAATAATAATAATAATAATAATAATAATAATAATAATAATAATAATAATAATAATAATAATAATAATAATAATAATAATAATAATAATAATAATAATAATAATAATAATAATAATAATAATAATAATAATAATAATAATAATAATAATAATAATAATAATAATAATAATAATAATAATAATAATAATAATAATAATAACGATAATAATAATAATAATAATAATAATAATAATAATAATAATAATAATTATTATTATTATTATTATTATTATTATTATTATTATTATTATTATTTTTATTATTATAAAATAACGCCAATCAAACATTCTTTTCTTAACTTTTAAGTTTGCCACTTTATATATCTCTTGTAATCTCTCTTGCATTAATGTTACATAATCTGGCGCATCTAAATATTGTGATACTCGAGGCTCAAAAATTGTATCAATCGGTGTCGCAGGCTCTCTTAAGAACATTAAAAAGTATGGTGAATATCCTGTTGTCTCATTGGGTGTGATATTATGAATATATGTGCATTGATTGACGTATTCATCCCAATCATTTTGGTTTTTTCCCACAAACACGGCTAATCTACTTAGCAATGTCCCATTGAATCTTTCTACTAAACCATCAGTCTGAGGGTGGTATGCTGTTGTGTTGATTTTATGCATGTTAAATATATTAGCTACTCTTTATATAGTTTCACTCATGAAATTTTCCCCTTTATCTGTTAATAGTTTTCTCGGTGTACCGATTTTAAAGATTATTTTTTCTACAAGTAATTTAGCTACTGTTTCTGCTGTTTCATCTTTATTAGGAAATGCCTCTGCCCATTTTGTACAATGATCCCTAAAAACTAGTATGTGTTTATTCCCGTTAATTGTTTTGGGTAGTTTACACAAAAAATCCATTGCGCACAGTTCCATTGGTGATGTTGTAGCTGGGATTGGATGTAACGGTGCTTTCATTTTTGTTCCTGTATTTTTCCTAGTTGCGTATATTGTGCATGCATTACACCATCTCTTATCATCTTTTTTTAAGTCGCCCCAATAGTATTTTTGCATCAATCTGCTTGCTGTTTTCCTACTTGATAAATGACCTCCTAGAGCACCATCGTGATATTGTAATAGAAGAATTTGCCTTAATCTTTGTAGTACTACTATTAACTGTTTACCGCTAAAATCTTCAATAACAACAAACTTCTTACAGATTTTATACTTTTGGTTAGTTCCCTTTTTTTATTTCCTCTCTTATCTTGAAGAGTTCTGGGTCTTTCATTTGTTCCTCATATATTTCTATTGGTTTTTCAGTTACTAATGCAAAAGCCTCTAGTGCTCCTAACTCTGGAATTCGTGATAATGCATCTGCATTCCTGTTTATTCTGACTGGTTTGTATACAATCTTTATGTGCATGTCTTGTATTTTCATTGCCCACTTTAACAGTCTACTGGATGTATCTTTATGTTTCCATAACCCTTCTAATGGCTTATGGTCCGTTCGAATTACTACATCAGTTCCATACATGTATGGTTTAAATTGTTTTATTGCAAAAACTATAGCATAACATTCTTTCTCAATTGTTGAGTACCTAATCTGTGCTCTTTTTAGTGTTTTGCTTGCATAGGCTATTACATAATCTTTACCCTTTTCCTCTTCTTGTCCTAAGACTACCCCTACGGCCTTCCCGCTGGCGTCTGTCATGACAATAAACTGTCTTTTAAAATCTGGGTATCTTAGTATCAGTGCTGTTATTAATTTTTCTTTTAGTTGATCAAAAGCTTTTTGATGTTCATCTTTCCATTTCTTTTGTGGCTTGTTAATTTTATCATTAATCTCCTGTACTATTAATACTCCTTTACTCTCTCCCTTTGTTTTAACTCCTTTATTTAATTCAATCAGTGGTGCTGCTATTTTTGCATAATCTTGTATAAATTTGCGATAATATCCTGTAAGACCTAAGAATCCCTGTACTTGTTGTAATGTTTTTGGAAGTGGAAATTTTTTAACTACTTCAATTTTATCGGGATTAGGTATTATGCCATCTACTGTAACTATATGTCCTAGAAATAATGCTGAAGGTTCTGCCCATTTACATTTAGTGGGTTTTATTTTAATTCTCGCTTTTCTCAGTCTTTGTAATACATTTGCTATGTCTTTTAAGTGTTTCTCAAATGTTTTTGATGATATTAATGTCATCCATATACACTGCACAATGCTGTACATCTACTAGTACTGTATTCATTAAACGTTGAAATATTGCTGGCGCATTAGTTAACCCAAAAGGTAATCTCGTATACTCATATAAACCGTCCTCAATCACAAAAGCAGTTTTTTCCGCATCCCCTCTTCCATTTGAATTTGCATGTAGCCTTTATTTGCATCTATTACTGTGAAATACTTAGTATCCCTAAGTTTATCATATTGTTCTTGTGCTCTCGGGAATGGGTAAGAATCTTTTACTGTTACATCATTTAATTTACGATAATCAATGCACATTCGAATTTCCCCTTCTTTTTTTCTAACTGTACAATAGGTGATGCCCATTGTGAAAAACTTTGTTTTATTACGCCTGCCTCTTTCAATTCTCTAATCTGTCGCTTTATTTCCTCCCTCAGTTTATATGGTACACTATAAGGTCTCTGTTTTATTGGTCTGGCATTCCCTGTATCGCTCACATGTTTGATAATATCAGTATCTCCTAAATCAAATTCGTGTTTTGCAAAAACATCACTATATTCGTCAAGTAATATTTGTAGTTGTAGTTGTTGTGTTTCGCTTAGATAATTATTATTTATTTTGATTTTATCATAAAATTTAATATTATTTGCTCTACTCGGTTCGACCATTCCTTCACTGACATCACTCGTTATCGACATCTCACACACTTCGTATTTTTGCTCTAATTCACCTTTGAACAACTTTCCCAATTTTGTACCTTTATGAATTTTTACTTTATTCCTTTCGTAATTCGCGATTCTTATTGGGATTATCCCATTGTTTGGAACAACACTCGTCAGTTTACATTACATTATGATTTCGTGTTATTGCCGTTTCAGGCTCGAAAATGAAAGTGTCCTCACTTTTAACATTAACTGTTACTGGAATTATATGATCACTTTGATATTCTAGTTCGAATGCTTCTAATGCAATTACCTCAGTAAATCTTGCGTCTTGATATATTGCTTTCCGTTTAACTGTACTATCCGTTAAATCGATTACACAGTTTTTTAACTTTTGGAGTATGTCCATCCCTAGGACACATACGCATTTACATTCTGCTACTACCTTGAAGACATGTTCAACCACTTGATCTGAAAAGTGGACTGTTAATTCAATATCGCCTTTAATAGTATATAATGTGATGATAGTGAAATTACTCTATCTCTTGTACTCACGATATTTTTCTTTTGATTTTCGGTTAACTGATCTTCGCGAATCATAGAAGCTGCTGCCCCTGTGTCACATAATGCCTTTTTTATCATATTATTTATCACTATTTTTAGTTTAGGCCTTGCTTCATTTAACCCTTCTAATATATCGTCGAGCTCTAACCCGTAAAATCCATAAGTTTTCCTTGGAACACAGTGACAATTACCATTTTCACCTGGGATTCTAATTTCAATATTATTTCTCAATTCTGTCAATTGTTCTCTTTGATTATCATATAACTCAATATGTGGTTGCTCAATATTTTCTGATCTGTTTGGATCGTCATCTTTCTCATTGGTGATCATTATTTCACCTTCTTCCCTTCGACGTTTCATCCATTTGATTTCCTTGTCGTGCTTCGCAGTGATTAGATATTTGGCTATGAATGGACATAAGCATGCCATCATTTTATATGAATTACCAAAAACCTGTCTCAATTGTCTTAACGAGACTAATGATGAGCAGATCATTTTCAATAATGCTACTGTATAATATATCCCTAATATCGTGAAGAACGTATTTCCGAGAATCGCAAAATATCCCCATATGCTGTATAATACTCTATACACAACTTTCTTGAAGTGCTCTTTTGATAATACTGTAAAATCCCGAGTATAAGCTGCAGCGCGTATTAGCTGCAGATGACATTTTTATAAAAATGTATTTTTTAGTGGTATAAACCGCAGCACGTATTAGCTGCACCATTTGCGTTGAAAACACATGATTTTAAAATCAGCAACCTATCATTAAAAAACAAATTTCACCGTGACAATAACCATTCTGTTTTAATCGTTTACATTGTTTACATTGTTTAAAATGGATAACGATTCTGAACAAAAACAAAAGAAACAAAGAAGATCTTTTAGTTCAGCAAAGAAAAAAGAAGTTATTGAATTAGCTCGTCAGTTAGGAAACATACGGGAGGTTACAAGACGATATGATATTAATGAAACTGTTATTCGACGATTTGAATCGTTTTTTAGTTGTATAAGCTGCACATCATATTAGCTGCAATTCAGAAATGTTGCCTTAATGTACGTATTAGCTGCAGCTTATACTCGGGATTTTACAGTAATACATCAAAGTTATAATTCCCTCCATAACTATTCTCGATGATTTTGTTTACCATAATTGAAAAACTTTTTCTTTTTCATGAGGAAATAACATATGTTTTCTGGCGCTCTCTATCGCCTCTCTCGTATACATCCCATTGTTATCCATTTCGTTAACTTCCTGAAATTCTAACTTTTTCTCACGTTCAGTTAATTCTGGTTTTGTGGTTTAGTGGCTTCTTTTCTATCTGATTTTATAATCCACATATCATCATTTATTTTGTATAACGGATCTAATAGATTAGTACATTTATCAAATTTTCTCGGAACATAGTCTTTATCTGTTAATATCCTTGTTATTGGTTGGAGGTATACAGTTTCTCCTTTATACACTACTGGTAATTTGTTTGTACATTTGTTATTCGTTGCTAAAGATACTCTGACCGGTTTGCACTGGAATGTTTGTATCACTTCTCCGACGACTCTCGCAAGTGCCCCTTTCTCTGCAAATAAAATTGGTGCCATTAAATCTGGGTTTTTGACTGCAACCGCCATCTTTGTTCTTAATATTTCTCTATTAAGTTTACAATCATTTGCGATAGTTGCTTGGTATACTTTGTCTAATTGTACTAACTGATGATGATAAAAATAGTCGATTTTATTATTAAAATATGACGCTAGTTTGACATCGAATTTATCTATTTTCGATTTTGCCTCTTTAATTTCACTTCCGCTGATATAAATTCCTTCATAATTTGTTTGTATGACTGCCTTGCCACATTTAATACTTTCACTTTTTCCCACAAATCTCATCGCTTCTGTTTCAGAATCTGACATGTATATCGTTAGTGTATCTTTCTCTTGAATTATCGTTGCTTGTCGTTTTTTGTCTTTGATGTTCTTGGATTCTATATCCGTGAACTGTTTACCTCGTATCGTTCTGAATTTCAGTGTCTTTAGTTTAGTTAAATGGCATTCGTATTTGTTTACTTTGTATATGATCATTGACTCGCCTGTATCACAGTTTGTCTCATCTAATGTACAGAACTTATGTGTCATCATTTTCTTTGATGAACTATCAAATGACATCTTGAATTTGCTTAATTCAATATAATATTGTCGTCTCACTACAATATCGTCTACCATGTGACTCCATATTTTATATGCTCCTCCTTGACTATATCCCCCTGTTGATGACCATCCAACGACATTTACCAATTGCCTTACTCGTGCTCCCACCTGAGCATTTAACTCGAATCCATCCGGCATTTTTATCTTTTTTGTTTTAAATGCATTTTCACATTCGATTGGCGCTATTATTATTGCTTCTGGTGCCCATGTTGGAGTTAATATTGTTCTTGCCACCTTATTACACACAAAACTTTCCTCTGAATATTTAATGATACATTCTCCTGCTTCAGTGTGAATGAAGTCAGACTCTTGATATATGTGAAAAATCTTTGGATCTGCCACTATTAATTTTGTTGGATTAGCTTCTGGGCAATGAATATTTCTGTCCCCACTTGGGATTCTGACAGTCATACGCTATGATCGCATTATTCCCTTTTATCAGGTCTAACAATAGCGTTATTACTATAATAACTATTGACATTGTCGACTTTCTCTCTTTTTGACTTGGTCTCATAGTTGTTTTATTTACTAGATTTTTTACTGTCTCCTCCGTATCATCTGCTTCTACATTAATATTATCTTTTGTGCTTTCCTTAGCACTTTCAATTAGGCTCTCATCATACAGTATTTTCCATCCTCCCTTTAATTTTATCCATGGCATAGCATCTATCTTTAGTTTATTATATATCATTTTAGCAATATTTTCTATTTGATCCTTTGGATTCATTCGCAAAAGTTTCTTGTAACTTGCTATTAAATATGCCATCGCCGTAATCACTTTATCCCGATTAACTTCTGTTGTAAATAGTATCTTTAATACCGTCTCTTCATTCACTTCCTCTGCACTCAATTCTCTAATCTCTTTTTCCATTGATTTAATTTTTTTAACTATATTTTTTATTAACGCTGATGGTTTTGCTTCTGGAAATCGTCTCATATTCATTGCTTTAACTATCTCCGTTATCATATTTATATCTTTATCATTATCCTGACTTTTAGGGACTTCCTGTCTCATATTATTTGCAATATCTCTTAAACGCTCTGCTGCCTTTCTGTCATCTGACTTTTTGGCTATTTCAGATTTTCGAGGCCTTCCCCTACCTCGTCTCATCGTCTCTGCATCCTGCATATTTGCTTGTTTCGCAATTTTTTCTATTGTCTCATGCAAATTATCATATTTAGTATCGATGGGTTTAAAGATTTCATCGCTAATTGTTGGTGACTTCATTGCCCCTCCTGAAGAAGCATCCCACAATCTAAATAATTTTTCATAATCATTTTCATCGTTTATACTCAATTCTACTGATGAAATTGATGTATCAATTTCATTACTTTCTTGTATTTCTATTACTGCCGAGATAATATTATTATCAATTGCGTTTACCCCATAGTCGATATATTCATTATTCATCATTTCTACACCGTTAAAATACAATTTCACTTTATCAATATCTACCAATTTTTCGGGTCAATTAGCTCTAGCCATCTGTTTTACTTTATTCACTTTTGTTCACTACGCATAAGTGTTCTCAAAAGGTCCTTTACCTCAATAGTTATATTCAATGACTCATGTAATTTCTGATTTTTTCTCACAAATTAACCATAACATTTTATCATTTCTTTCAATTCTATTTCTAATTCAAATACTCGTGTCATATTTTGTCTCTTTACCATTAGTGGTATCAAATTTCTCAAACATTCTAAGTCAATTCCTTCGACTTGAACTCTATTTATTATACGCAATGTCTCATTATCATCATAAGGCCATTTTTCTAATGTCTCTTTCAATTCCTCTTTTAATTCTTTACATCTATTTGTTTCTGCAAGAAATTTCTCATCCGCTTCTCTTGCCTCTCGAAAATCCTCATTATCTAAATCTATATCATTTGTAAAACACTGAAACTCATTCAACGACATTTCTAGTTTCCTCTCAATAAGTCTCCCATATTGAGTTTTAAATTCTTTTAATTCCTTTCTCAAACTGTTTGTTTCATCATTAGCTGATATCAACTCAGCACTATTAATCTGTTTTATCTCAAGCTCATTTTTAAATCTCACTCTATTAGGCGATTCACTTCGCGCATTATTACATACTTTAGCTAAGTGGCCATATTTTTGGAAATTATAACATTTAATTTGTCCATTAAAATTTACTCTGTCTCATCCATCATTATTATAAGGGCTTCCTCGTCTCTCTATATATGAATTCTGTCTATATGGACTTGTCTGTCTACGTCTTAAATCATTTGTGTTATCTTTATTATCATATCTATTATTTATATCATATTTGAAAGGGTAGAATTCACGTTTAAGTTAAAACTGGATATTGCTAATAAACATTTAAATTGTATATATCAGATTACATAAATTTTTATATAAATATTTAAATTAATAAATTAAAGTAAGTTTAAAATATAAAAATAACTAAAAATATATTAAATATTAAAATAAATTAAACCAGCATTGAAATCAGCATCAAAATTAAAATAATAAAAAAGCCTCGAACAGATTGTTTGAATATTACAAAAAAAAGCGCAGTTTTGTGAATAAAATAAATTTAGTAATTTTATTTGTTTAATTTATTAATTATGGAGATTGAGAATGAATTTGACGTTGTTGCGGCTAACAATATTTATTATTTCTCAAATTATTTCTACTAAAATCGACTCGATTATCTCTTGTATAATTATTTCTATTATATTCATATCGATTATCTCTATCAAAAGTGTTTCTATTGTTTTTATTTTCAAAATTTCTGTTTCTCACATTATCAAATCTTCTCCTGTTTTCAGGCGATTGACTTCTATCCGGGCTCAAACTAACCCTTCGTCTATTTTTCACAAAGTTCAGATATAGTTGCTTCATCTCCTCCCAGGGGATGTTGTCATCTGACTTACCCAACTCAGATTTTACCTCTATGGGTTTTTGGATTTCCATTGCATCTACACGTGAACTAAATCTGTCTCGTTGTATTGCTTCTATACGCTTAGCTTTATGAACTAATTCATTTAAATCACCATATTCAACCATAATCAATGCTTTGTATAAATATTTTTGTATTCCGTTCCAAAACTGATCCTCAATTAATTTCGCTGTGTGCTCTTCTGCACCAAATGCTTTCTTAGCTAACTCATTAATTGTATAAACGTATTCTAATACCGACTCTTTTGTTCCTTGATATCTATTTCTAAATTTTTGAACATTAATCTTTTGTAAATCACTATCAATCACTATCTCTGCTCTCAAATAACCTACAAGTTGACCAAAATTATTTCCCTTGCATTCTAAGTTATTGTATGCCTGTAACGCATATCCTTTTAAATATAGTGGGATTCTCATTTTTAACTCATCAGGTGTCCAACCACAAGCTTCTACTTACTGAGAGATCTTAGTGAAAAAATCGTCGAACTTTTCAGGCTCTCCTCTATATGGTTCTACTGGTAAAATTTTTATGACATTATTATTATTATTCATCCTATAAACTATTCTATTTCTTAGATTATAAACTATTTCGGGTTGGTTATCTATTTTATTTTTAGAGTTACCTGATATTCATTTTTATATTATATTTATTATATCCTGCTATTCTTATAGCAGATGTTATTATTTATTTTATGTCTTTTAATAATTTAATTTAAAATATATTAATTTCCGGCTTGTACGCACGGAATAATGTTAATATTTTTAATTTTATAATAATATTTTCGTGCACTAGTTATATTAATATTATATGTTATGGAGGTTGTAGTTTTTATCGTTATTATTGTTAATTATTGTTAATTTATGTTATTTTGGTGAAGATTTTGTAGAGCCCGAAAGAGTCACCGTTAAAACTTGTAGCGGGACAATCGGGGTGCGTGCTATGTTCAAAATATAATAATCGCGAACAATATGAAGTTACGAATATAACGCGAAACAATAATAAAATGTTACATCTTTTAAACTTTATTATAACAAAGAAATAAAACCTCGTGTTAATCTTGGATTTTCGTAAATTGTAGTTCAAAATATCTTCTTTGATTTTCTCTGCACTATAAACTATTTAGGAAATTTATATATCGAGAAATATGCTTCAAATACAAATATAGTTCGATTAAAAACAATTGATTGACGAAACAGTATCTGCGTTTTCCGAAAACTTCTTTCTCCTTTCTTCACAATACTCTTGGACAATCTCTGATATCAATAGAATTTTTATTTCCTTGAATATAGCTGAAGATTTTCTTTTTCTTTAGTTTTGAGGTTCCGATGATGGGAAAATATATAATATAAGATTGTTGTTAGAGTTAGAAGATTCTTGAAAATAATATCAAAACGTCGGTAATTTGATTTCTAGTAAATTTGGTTTTTATTCAATTTTGCTTTTTTGTACTTGTCTTAATATTTTCTTCGATTTTTTTTCGATTTAAATATTTTGTAATTTACTATAGCGATAATTTAGTTTTATAGTTTTTTATTAAAAATCTGGATTTCCCAGATGGTTGTATTTTATATCTTAGTATACACAATTCCTAATTGTGAGTACTAAAATATTAACAAAAATAACTGTACATTACATTATATATTGTTTTCAGTGACGAAATTTCTAATAGTACTTAATTATAATGTTATATTAATTATTTTTAATTTAACTTAAATAATAATTAATTATTTTTTTATACCCATTAATTTTACCCTTTTTTTAAAATAAATATTAATTGTATATATTATATATACTATATAAGATATATTAAATAAACCAATAAATAACTATAACAATAAATAAGTACAACAAAAATAAAATATCAATAAAGAGTACAATAATTAAAATAAGAATTGTCAATAAATTAGATGATTGTCATAATATATACATTGTCAATAAAATCACAAGGGATAATGATTGTCAGTTATGTATATCCATTTGATTGTTTTTGGATTGCATTGAATTGGACTTTTGGATTGTATTGGATTGAACTGTTGGGGAATTGGATTGATAGATATGGAGAAACTTTGAAGATATAGAGAAGTTTTGTCTAATTCCGCTCTTCGGCGAACACATTAACCCTATATTTGTTTGGCCCGTTCTGTAATACTTACCTAGGGTAAATGTAGTGATGGGCCTGCCCTCATCATCTAACACATATATTACATAAATTATGTTTTTCATCATCGTATAAAGTTGTGTTTTATAATTTAGGAACCTTATATTTTTTAAAATTATATTTTGCACACAATGTAAGTTATATTTTATAATTTAAGGACACGGTATATTTATACATTATATTTTTAGTGATAATAACGAGTCATACTTTATGATTTAGGCACATTAGATAACTATAGATTGTATTTTTAGACATAATATCCAGTTACCTTTTATAACTTAGGAACATTTGGTGTTTATAAATTATATTTTTAGATCTATATAAAGTTATATTTCGTAATTTAGGAACATTAGGCACAGGCCCGTGCCGTCGAGGGGGGGGCCTAGGAGGGCCCGGCCACCCCAAACGCAAGTCTGGCCCCCCCAAATAAAAAAACGGACATGAATAAAAAATTACATTCATTATGTTTGATAAAAGAAAAATTGCTATCGTGCACACATGCATTGACATGGGTGTGCATGAGTTGCACATGTAGAGGTTTATGTAGTGTGGACGGGGGTAGGATGTATCTATCTGCCTCACTGGAAGAGACTGGCATGTGAAGTCGGTGGCGTGGGTAGGGTGCGTGCTGTCTGTCTTTCCTGCCTCACAGGCAGTAACAACGCATGGAGGCATGATTGAGTGTCAGAGCACGGAGTGGGTGCATTGTGGTCTTTATACGATGGTAGAGAGATAGGCCAATGAGAGCACATCACATGTCATTATACTCAACTCACTCCTATGGCAGAGTGACATGTTAATTGATCATATTTTGTAACATTATTTTCATCGTATTAGAACATGTCGACACAAAAGAGTATCATGAATTTCTTCCAAGTCATTCCAAAGAATTCTGTGACTTCAGCCACTTCATCCAGTGATAGTATCTCTGCTACTATGTCCTCAACTTGTGCTAGTCCTTCATCTGTACCTGCTATTTCATGTATCCGTGACAGTGCAGTGATGTCCTCATCTTCTTGTGCACCTGCTAAGACTCTGTCATCTACTAAATGTGATCTGGGTGAAGAAATGCCACGCCAGCCANAAATTATATTTTTAGACATAGAACTATACTTTGCTATTTAGGAATATTATATAATTATAGATTATATTTTTAAATTCAACATCAAGTTATATTTCAGGATTTAAGCACATTATGTATTTATAAGTTATAATTTCAAACCTGATGTAAGATTATATTTTATAATTTCGGTCATCGTATTCCTTTTGAGACAGAGTTATACTTCACAATTTAAGGACATCGTTTAGTCATCAATTATAATCTTAAACATAATACTAAAATATAATTCGATCAAAATTTATTTTGTCAGGATTTATCAGTTCCCATTTTACTTATCCGATATACACATTAGTAGGTTATGATTTGCAGATTTATGAATAGTTTAAGACGCAATTGATTCTAAAGTCTCTTCAATTCACAATTACACTACACTGGTACCCACGTCAAACGTTTTTTCAAAAGTTAGCATAATTAATTGATTGAATTAATCTATTTCATTTATTATTACTGAAAAGGCATTTAAACTAATTACTGTTATGAGTTTGACATACGCACCAGTGGAGCAGAGAGTTAATAAAATACCCGATAGAATGTCTTTAACCGTCTAAATTGCGTGTAACTTGTAAAACTGTGGTTATGTTAGGTTTGAGATCTACTCCGATTATTGTCCTAATGTTATTTGTATTATAGTGATTTTTAATGTCGATTTTGATTGTGTTATGCATTGAAGTCGGGAAGAGTGCTTGCTATCGCGGCCCCACTGTGACCACTACGACAAGCCTTACTGTTGTGTGAAGTCAACATTTTTACTGCTGACCTGTAATAGATAGGTAGAGTCAGGCGGAGGGGTCTTATCGACTCAACTCGATGGCAGAACCATGAAGTGCTTATGTGCTTGCAGCTTTAATAATTTAACGCATGATTGAATGTAGGACTGATCAGAGGCGCAGATAAATCTATACGCTCTAACCACTCTTACATTCAATAATAATAATAATAATAATAATAATAATAATAATAATAATAATAATAATAATAATAATAATAATAATAATAATAATAATAATAAATAATAAAAAGAGAAAAATTAAAAGGCCATATGAACTTTATAATAGACTAATTTTGACCACAAATTATAAAATAAATATATATTATAACGTAAATAAAGCAATTTTTACTATTAAAGTTTCTTCAAATATCGTTCACAAAAATGAATTTGGCATAAAGAGTGTTTTTGTGACTGAAATGCGTTGGTATATATACCTATTTTTGTGTGTGCAAGTACACGTGTATGTATTGATGCATTAAAACAAACTCGAATTCTTTTTATTCTAGAATTTTCTATTTTCTATTTTCTATTTTTGATTATTTTAATGGCAATTTTAGTGCCATAATTTTTATTTTCTAATTATTCTTTGCTAAATTTACCTCCATGATGGATTTGGAACGATTCCAGAACATTCCATATAAATTTAAAGTTAATTTTATTTTAATGATGTTTTTCTTAATTTTTTTTTCAAATTTTTATTTTTATAACTAATTTATTTATTTTTGTTAATTTTTATTGATCTATATGGCTTTTATGGTGGATGTCGCCATTCTTATAAAGTGTTCTGAAATTTCATCTAGAATTTTAATGTTTCACTATCTCTCGAAGCTATTCGAATCTGTTTTTTGTAATTTTTATGCTTCTTTGTTATATTTGAGTTAGTTTTCTTGCAATACTTCTTGCATTTGTACCATTTTATTTAATTTCAGTGATTATATTTTTGTTGTTTTCCTCTTAGTTAATATTGTTTACTTGATGTATTTTTATATTTAACTAAACTTATTGCTATTTGTGTGCCATGTACCAACACACCTCAGTCACAAAATAGAGTTTTGGGTCTAGAAATCAGTTCTAGCCCAACATTATTATTATTATTATTATTATTATTATTATTATTATTATTATTATTATTATTATTATTATTATTATTATTATTATTATTATTATTATTATTATTATTATTATTATTATTATTATTATTATTATTATTATTATTATTATTATTATTATTATTATTATTATTATTATTATTAAGCTACAGACTGTACCAAGAAGGGACCAGTTAAGCAGAAAATAATTCTTACTTCTTCATTCTAAGCTACGACTTTCTTCATATCCAGATACTGTAGAGGAGTAAAACCGAATAACAACGGAAGCCTACTTGGGAGACTGGCTATAATAAATGGTTTATGTTTGATATTATTAATGAATGTGGCCTAGGATTAACACAAATTTATAATAAGTGTGACGAAAGATTTTTGGATATTATTTGTCCTTTGGGTGTTAGCACTGAGAGCCAATAATGTAAATATTTGTGCTTAACAATTAAATTTTTATACATGTGTAATAAATGTTCCTATTGGATTTATAATAAAAACCTTGATAAGACATTTAAATATGGGTCAGTCAGTGGCCAGATTTTCAGGCAATTTCATATGATAAATTCCGAACACTGGTAGGATGTTAAAAGCACTTTTGATAATAATTTAATCTAAACCTTAAATTTAATTAATTGATAATTCAGTTTAAACATATGAACAAGATCCTCCTGTAAGCGTAAAATATTTTTATCATCAATAAATGCTTTCCCTCCCAAAATATCCAAAGCTCGATATTGATGACAAAGGCCATCTTTTGTGCTTACGTTTAACGAGGAAGCCCCTGGTTGAAATTGCAAGACTTTATGAAGTCCAAGAATAGTAACAGCTGTAGGATCGAGAATCATGGGAGATTGATTTGATTGAATGAAACTTTCTCGTTGAAACTTCAACAAACTCATTGCTTTCAACTCAGCGATTGTTTTGTTGTTCTCCATTTCGGGATCACTTGGCGATTTCGTATTGAAGTAAATACGACGAAAGTTCCAAGCTTTGGACTTGTTGGAATATTTCAGAAATAATTGTTCGAATAATTCATTCCAGTTTCTATGTTGTCGAGGAATCAGAAACTCATCCACATCAGAAAAGACGACGTGTTTGAAGCGACCAATATTCCGATAAAGGCAATCATTGAGCAAGGCCATTTGACTGAAATATTTCATTTCTTTTTCAATGCTAATAAATTTCATCGGTAGATTCCATGAGATAACTGTGAGAAATTTCTTTTTAATAAATATTCGAAGCAGTTCGTCGACATTTTTCGACAATGAATAGTTGTAAATGTAAATATGAGATGCTCCTAATAACTGATTGATAGAAATCATTTCCATTAATTGATCAGCATTCGAAAAATTAAAAATAAAAGAAGTAACACAAACGGAAATTCTGTTCTCGAATAAAATAGGTTGATGAATTCTTTTCACAACAAGCACGTTTCTGATTGGCTCGCATTCAATTTCAAAAATCGACACTAAATACGGCATTTCAAATTTCCTGAATGGACAATTAATGAAACTTGATTTATATTGATGCTCGGAACTTTCAGGAAGGCTTTGAACTATCGCTGGAATTATGATAAAATTTATCGCTGAAAACCAAATAACACATTTAAAACTTTCATTTCTATTAATTTTTAACAATGATATTACTCGGATCATTGGGGTTTGTCTATCATCAAAATATGCGCTGAATACGAAATATTTTGGAGTTGGCTTCGTGTCGTCTATGCTTTGGAAATAATTTTTAGTAATTTTTGGAAATTTTAAAGTACAATTTTTCAGTATAATATCATTGACAATGAGGAGAGGTTTCATATCATTGCTCTGGAAGATGTTCATTCCATTTTGGAGTTGATAACAGACCAAATATATCAATGAAATAATTATTAAACAGTAGAAAGGCTTCTGGCGAAATTTCATGAATAGATAAAATGAGTAAACGCAGAAACGCTGATAAGGAATCGCATGAATTATAATTCAAAGTTATTTTTTTAATAAATAAAAAGTAGTTTTAGTTATTTATGTCAATGGATTGATCAATAAATTCAAAAATAAGATTTTACGGTATGTTGGAATTTTAAAATATTTTCTAAATTTTAATATGTTCATTTACTACATCAAACCCTATAAGCAGTGGCGGAACATCAAAATTTGGGCCCCCCCGCGCAATGTAAAATATTTCCACTTAAAATATTTTCGGTTAAAGTTTAATACATAGTTATTCACAGCAGCTGCTATTCAATGTTAGTTTTATGTTTGTAAGCAAATATAACTGCGGGAAAAAAGTTTCTGAAAATGATTGTAAATATTTTTTCAGTAATAATTTTGGGCCCTCGTAACGCAGAGTCCTGCGTCCACTAGTTACGCCACTGTCTATAAGTAATGGTCCTAGTAACATAAAATAAAAGCCTATCCGTTGCTCTAAAGGATTGGTTTTATTTATTTAATTTTTTGCAATTTAATTTTTTTGTGTAATAATAAATTTTTTAAAAATATTTTTAGAATTTCTGATGGATATAATTATGAGGAAGTTGAAAGATTCTTAAAGAAATTTTGTAAAAATTTAAAATATATTTTTATTGAAAAATATTTTAAAAAGAAGATAGAAATTTATCATTTTTAAAAAATATTTTTATCAAAGAAATATTTTAAGAAAATCTGAAATTTGTTTAAATAACAAAAATAAGAACAAACAAGTTTGTGAGTATATCATTTATTAAATAAAATTTATGGAATTATTTAGTGATTTGAAAACGGATGAGAATCCTAATAATAATTTATTTGTGAAAGTAAACAATTTTGTTATTAACTGAATATTTTTGATAATTTTTTAAATATTTTTCTGTAATAAGTTTACTTAGTAGAAATCAGCAAAACATAAATTAACTATAAGAAACTAACATATTTGTTTGTATGGAATAATTAATGATGTGGAAACACCAAAAATTTCTTCGAAAACATTAGAATATATTTTTTTATATATATAATATTAGGCCTTTATTTATTGTCTAACTGTGTATTTTTTATTATAGAAATTTTGTGTACCGTGCTTATGTGTATCAATTTATTTTTCTTATGTTAAATACACCAAAGTGCAATATGTAGGAAGTAAGATGACATTAAAATGTTCACGCCGATGCGGATTTTAATGCTGTGTATCATCTGGCAGCGCAGTTTATGTTTTGAACAAAAATTATGTTTATAATACGTTATTAATTATAATTGTAATTAAAAATAAATGTCCTTGATGAATACATGCTTAATTTTCTAATAATACGTCTAATAACACAATCAAATACGTCCTACCGGTTGTACTCACAGTCAGTTAAGGCGGTCTAGTGCGGGCCACCGGTGATCCGCCCAGGCGTGAGCGTGGTAAACATAGGCCTATCAATTGTGCTATTGAATAAATTATTATTTTTTTATTTTAAGTTAATTTTTTAATGTAATAAAAATTTTAATAGTAATTTTAAGTTGTTTAGTAATTAATTTTCAAGCTTTTGATTTAATTTTTTTTTAAATATTTATTAGAATTTCTGATGCATTTAATCACTATAAAGGTCAGATATTGATTTGTAAAATTAAGTAATCCTGTTACTAACTAAATGTTTTGATGGTTTTTAATTGTGTTTTTAATGTTTCGAATCCTTTTCAATAACTTTTCGTAATAGATGTCAGCAATATACGGCAAAAACTCTATCAAAAATTTAAATTAACTTTAAAAAATTACGTATTTGATTTTGGAATAATTTGAAATGTACAATCATTCAAAAGAAAATTCAAAAACATCGGTAATTCCTTCGCTATATTTAAAATTGAATTCTTACTTATTGTCAAGTGCCTCTATTTATTGTCCGACTTTCTGTATTATTGAAATTTTGTGCATCTTGCATGTGTAAATGACTTTCTTTTTCTTCTCTCAAACGATTTCATATCTTTTTACAATGAAAGCTCTTACTTATTGTCACTGAAGGTCATAATTTGAGAGGTATTGAGGGAGTTTACGTGTTCGTCTTATTGAGTATCTTTATTATAGAGATTTTGCAGTGCTTGAGTGTAGCTTTTTTTCTCAAGTTAAATTTTGCTGCATTTATTTTGTTGGGGTTAGTATAAAAATCAAATATCTTGAGATTATAAAATAATTAAAAATAAAATTAAATTATATTTTTAATGAGAGATGTGCAAGACAGATCAAGGAGAGAAGTGACAATGTGAAGAAATAAAATAGGTAGAAGGGCTCGGGAAGGTGCATCAGTATATGGGAAAACAGAAAAAGGTGAATTGAGGAAAATTCATAAAAAATTCATAAGTTTGAATTAACGTCTGGAAAATTGGTCATGGTTGTAACTATAGCGAGGAATAATAATAGATAACGGAATTTTCAGAAATTGCTAGGAAGAGTGCGAAAAAGTGCGTAAAAGATGAAACACGAGAAAATTAAATTAATTAATTAAGTAAGCAATTAGCTAGTAGAAAGGCATCCCGAGTTGAATAAACAAAGAGAAAAGTAAACAGAATGAAAATTTATGTCCATTATCTTGTCACGGTGATTAATGGGAGAAGACCAAGAAAAGATAGTGCGTGCAGAAAGGGCCGAAAGGGTCATTAATTATCTTTGTTTGTCGGACCATTCGGGATGACAGTCGAAGTAGGTGTGGAGTAAAATGTCAGGAGAGAGATTGGCTCGGCAATAACTATTTGTCATCCCGATTTCGAAGAGTATATAAGAAATAGGAAAATCAGAGTCAACCGCCAGTTTGCCTCAGCTAGAGACGCGAGGAAACCGAGCTTAGGACAATTAGGAAGTTAGGGAAACGAACGGATAGAGTAAGGAGATATTCGAAACTTGAAAAGAAAATTGAATTGGAAGCGAACCAGATAAAATAGTAAAAGTCGATAATAAAAAGTTAGTGGAGAAAAGGTGAATATTGATAAAAATATTGACAAAGCATCAGCGCCGAGCGAAGAACCGTTTAAAAGTGTAAAACTCTGTCGTTGATATTATCTTTGGATTTTGAGAAATTTTTGTAAATCAAATATACATTGGGTAGTTTATTGTTATTTGTGTTGAGGATATCTAATTGTATATCAGCATCTTCACCCTAGTCGGCTTCAGCCATATCGCCTGCTATTACTAATAATGCATTCTTTGTCAGATTATGTTTGACTGCATTTGGCTGTAACTTCAAATAAATATCTTGAGACCGTAAGGAGGCGAGTTAGGAGATTCTTGATTAGATGAATGCATTTGTTAGTAAAAATGATTCAAGCATTCGATGATCAGATCATGAATGCCCTTAATGAGTACACCTAATAATTCTTTAATAAATTTCCGTACACCTACGTACATCTAAAATTCCAGGAGATTGGGTAGAAGAACTTGAAAAATCGTGATAATATTCACGTGATTATTAAGTGTTTTTATTGGAAATTTCTTCAATCGTTATTATCTTTTACCTAATGTAAATATGTCGTATGTTATTCTGATGAGTTCCTGTGAGGTATCTTGATAATCTTTACCAATGTGAAAGATTTTAGATATATTTTCAAATTCCAGAATCCACGGAATACGAATTTCTATGATTATATGAAGTTCATCGAAAATGTAGATTTCATAATTGAAATGTTGCAAATTAAAACATGCAAAGTCGATAGATAATTGGATTAACAGAATAATAAACTTTTAATTTAAAAAATATCGTAAATAACTAGAATAAACTACATTTGGACATAAATTAAAATAAACAATTAAAAATTATTTTCCCATAAAAATAATGAGCAATTTGAATCAAATCTCAAAAATAAATATTATATTAAAAAATACATCTTTTTAATATACAGAGAAAATTGTAATTCAAATCTTCATGATTACCACCAAGATTCATAATTATCATCATCAGATTCATATTCATAGTCATAAGTAACATTAGTAATTTCTAGATCCGGTTTTTTATCCGAATCATGCCGGTTGCACTGTGGATCGATTTCTTTCTGATATTGATCAAAATAACTATCATCTTCTTGATCATACAATTCATTCAAACAATCACTGTGTAATTCGATAACTTCTTCAATAACTACTTTATCTGTAGACGGATTTCGGTTTTCATTCACAATTGATTGTTCATGTACGACTTCTGTACTCATTTTTGGGTCGCACTGTTTTTGATAGTCATCAAAAAAATCCCCATCGTCATAGGAATCATAGGAATCATAGACATCATCAAATGAATACATTAATTTCCTATTTTCCCTAGCAAATGAACTGGTGGCAGTATTTACCGGTGAATGGGGTTTCTTTTCCATATCATTTTCCAGTTTCTTAAGTTTTAAATTCAAAAGCCAAGGTGGAGCATTCTGATTGGATTGAATTAAAATATTTCTTAATTCAAATGAATGCTTCCAGTCGGCTTCATTCATAAATGTAATGGACTTTCCTGCTTTCCTGTTATAATTGAGATATATGACAGATAGCGCTATGCAGAAATTTTGTTTATTATTTTAATTTTAGTAAATGTAATATTTTATCAGAAGTTATAGCAATGCTTTTCAACTATTTATACGCCAGAAAGTTTTTTAGTCTACAAATTTTTATTTGGCATTTTTTATTGTGTTGGGCGAATAATGAACAGTACGGTAGGATATAGTAACTTTCTAACTACGTGTAGACGTTTCATGGTTGGTAGGAAATTTAGAAGAAAAATTAATTTTAAGTCTATCGATCATAAGAGTTCATGGAAAATGAAAATATCATCGAAAATATCGAACTTTGAATCACCTTAAAATGACCTTGTCCTTAAATAACCTTGTCTCTAAATGACCTTGTCCTTAAATGACTTTGTCTCTAAATGCCCTTGTCTCTAAATGCCCTTGCCCTTAAATGTCCTTGTCCTTAAATGACCTTGTCCTTAAATGACCCTGTCCTTAAATGACCCTGTCCTTAAATGACCCTGTCCTTAAATGACCCTGTCCTTAAATGACCCTGTCCTTAAATGACCCTGTCCTTAAATGACCTTGTCCTTAAATGACCTTGTCCTTAAATGACCTTGTCCTTAAATAGCCTTGCCCTTAAATAGCCTTGTCCTTAAATAACCTTGATCTTAAAATGATATTTTGTTAACGCTGTAATGGAAAGTCAAAAGAATATCATTTTTTTTATTTTAAAAAAAATTGAATTTTCTAAATATTTGCAAATCTTGATGATGGAAAAGAAATTGTTCATAATGGCAGAATATGTTCTATTTAATTATACCTTTTTAGAGTCTATACAAATAAATAATGTCTGCAGAAGACTTTGTATCTTAAACAAATGCTCCTATCTACATTAATCTAATACAAAACCGTTAATTTCGCGTTAAATTTGAATTATCAAAAAATAAACTTGCTTATTTGATTAAAATTTTAAGTTTAATAATAAAAATAATAATAATAAAAATAATTATTATTATAAATAATAAAAATCATAATGATAATTAATAATTAATATTAAAAAATAATATTATATAATAATCATATTTCGAAAAATAAAAATGATAAAATAATTATTAATAATACCAAATAATAATAATAATATTAAAATAATATCAATAATAATAATAATAATAATAATAATAATAATAATAATAATAATAATAATAATAATAATAATAATAATAATAATAATAATAATAATAATAATAATCATAGTATAAAGTGATGATTTCTTATTAGTTAATCTCGCGTCTTTGTGCGCTTTTTTTCTTTGTTATTGGCTTGTGTGCGCACACAGATGCGTAAGGACAATTGTGAAAGTTGTCAGATTTTTATTGATTGTATTTATGATGAGTTAGGTTTTGAGTTAATGGAGTCGAATTATTTGGTTTTCTAATGATTTTTCGGATAAAAGTTGCCTGCTTTTAATGAAGAGATTTATTCAAACAATATGATCGAGGATAAATGTTCTTCTGAATCGGATAACGTCAATCGTGTTTTTGACCAACTAATATCAAATTTATTTGGTGGATTGCTTTCCGTTGGTATTCGAGGCAATAATTGTGATGTAGTGGCTACACAAAGAAATGTTCCAGATAAAATGATTGAGAAGAGTTCAGCTACAAGGTTGTTTAATATTACTGAAAGTACTGGAGGTGTTATGACTGGTATGATCCCTGATTATCGATCTCAAGTATGTCGTGCACAAATGGTAGCAGCTCGATTTAGATATAAAAATGGATATGAAATGCCTTGTGACATAATATGTCGTTGTATTGCGGATATTAAGCAGCTTTCTACCCAATCGGCTGAGATGCGACCATTAGGTTGTTCAATGATGTCATTATCTTATGATATTGAAATGAACAAACCGTTGTTATTCAAAACTGATCCCAGTGGCTCTGTTGATGACAATAAAATTGTTATTCTCTTTCTTGAATTTAAACGTGGTAGCAGAGCGTGGTTCCCTTCATTTATTATTTAAAACAATAAAATGATAATTTAAGCCTTTTGTTGCAAATAATGTATTTAATAAAAAGCTTTTCGACTATAAGATAGTCCTTGTCAATTTCCTTATAGTCGAAAATTTTTTCATTAAATACATTATAATAATAATAATAATAATAATAATAATAATAATAATAATAATAATAATAATAATAATAATAATAATAATAATAATAATAACTACAATTACCACTCACCCTGCTCGGCCAGTTCTACCAACTCTGTGAACATACTCTTCGATATCTTTCGGAAAATCATAATTAACAACATATGTAATATCAGCAATATCGAGTCCTCTTGATGCAACATTTGTTGCTATCAAAATTGAACAATTACCATCTCTAAACCAAGAAAGAGACTGCTCTCTGTCTTCTTGGGTAAGATCCCCGTGAATTTCACAAATACTTGCAAAAGGGCTCAATTGATTTGATCGAATTAATTTATCCAAATATTTTGTTAGAGATCTGCACTGAACTTTACGAGTTACAAAAACTATTATTTTATCTGTCTCATTCATATCGCGTATTATATTTATCAATTCATTTGTTTTATCAAAATTCGTAACAAATTTGATTTCTTGAACAACATCATTACAAGCCTGTACAAAAATTAAAATAAATTATAAATTATAATTAAAGATTAAATGTTTGAATTTGATGGCGAGATAAAATAAATAATATAAAAACAAATAAATGAAAATTCATTCATTAGAAATAAATAATTAATAAATTAAAGCCCATTCATAAATAATATTATAAAATGAATAATAATAATATTGATAATAAAATAAAAAGAATGATGACAATGAAAATATTATAATTGTAATAATGATAATAATAATATAATAATGAAAGTGTAAATATAATAAAATTAACAATAATAAATTAAAATAAAGAATAAAAATAATAATTAATAATATTATATTATATATATAACAAAAATTATTAATAATGATAAAATAATTAAATAATAATAAAAAATAATAGTAATAATAAATAACAATAACAATAAAAATAATAATAATAATAATAATAATAATAATAATAATAATAATTATTATTATTATTATTATTATTATTATTATTATTATTATTATTATTATTATTATTATTATTATTATTATAAGAACTTTTATTTCTTCCAATTTCACCACTGATTATTTTATCCATTGAATTAAAAAGAGAGTTTGAAGACTATAAATCAGTAATGTATCAACAAACATTACTGATTTATAGTTTCCAAACTCTCTTTTAAATAATAATAATAATAATAATAATAATAATAATAATAATAATAATAATAATAATAATGTATTAATTTATTTTTATTTAATCGTAAATAATTTTAAATATTTATATTTATTCATGAAATGTAAAATATATACTTTTGTTATCTTACCAGATGATGGCAGGAAAACTATCGAAATATATTGTGAATCGTATATTTGATTGACGCCTTTTTAAAATTTAAATCATTAATTATTTATTAAATAAGTGTAAATGCTTTTCAGTCTCTTAGACTCTTGTAAACCGTGTTTATTAATATTTTTCTAGAGTTCATTAGATTTTTTAAACTTGATTTTGATGCGTGGCGACAATATAATATTGAATTCGGAAATATCTTTAACACCTTCATGAATTTGATTAGCTTGTTTCACATAAGCAATACACGAGTATTGTCTTTTGCGTAATCAGGATGGAGGGGGGGGGGGGGGGGGGGTTTAACCCTTAATAAAAACAAAAGACACTTTTTCCTTTATTTTATTTACTGTAACTGTAATACTGTGACATATGTCTGTACTCTCAGTACATTGTGATCATTGATGATTGACCATAATATTAATAAATATTTCTCAAATCCAACCCCCTATAAATTCCTGACTACGCCACTGGTCTTTTGTGACAACTTTAGTAATTACATCGTTCATGTTTACATTGGAAGTGCTTGGTTTTCAAATGTCCGGATTGTTAATATACTTGAACTAGCAGTTGTTTGATTTGAAACATTTAATAATTAATATAATTAATAATAATTAATAATTATTGACTTCTGGATATTCGTATAAGTAATATTTGTATTGATATTGTTTGAATTAATAATAATTGATATATGGATGTTCGTATAAGTAATCTTTGTATTGATATTATTTGAATTAATAATCATTGAATTTGGCATGCTTGAATTTAATAATTTAGCTTAACTCGTTAAATATCTTTTTAACGAGTTTTATGATATTTACAAATATTAATAGTAATAAAAGTGTATATTTCTTTTTTCGGCCATCGATCAATATAGTACAAATATATTTAAATATTATACAAATTAATAATTATTAAATATACATTATTGTTTTATATATTATATCAATCGACAATCAACGAAAATAATTTTATGTCCAAATATATTCTTTCATAAAAAATTATATACTGCTAATATATTGATAACTTTAACCTCTTAACCGTTCCATTTCTCCGGGAAAAACGTTTCAAAAAAGGTCGAATTTTTTATTGTCAATAATGAAAGACTAAGTTATAAGGATGTTATCCATAAGAAAATTTCATCAAAATCTTATATGGTTCAAAATTTATACTGGGCTTGTACAGATAGCGTAAAAATCCATACGGGATAATCTAAAACGAAACAAAAGCGCAGAATTCCATTTAAATTTAATACCTACATACGGGATAATCCAAAAATCCATATTCAGTTTGCCGTTAAGATGTCAATACTGAAAAAATCGAAAATCTACAGAAATGTCAAAAAAATTTTCGCCACATCGATTTTCGTTTAAATTATTTCAATATTAGTTTTAAAGGAAGAAAAATGAAAATGAAATTTAAACTAAAGATAATAGATAAAATAGTAAGTGAGGCGATCCTTATCGTAAAATTAACTTGATCTGAATCGTAATCATAACACAATATACAATGAAGATAAACTAACTATGAGATCCAATGAGCCTACGTTAACTTGAATCGGATTATCCATGTATAGCAAAGCAATTTGTCTGACACATTCCGGCCATGTAGCACTTGTCATAATCGATTGGCGTTGCTTTCTAGTATCATTGATAATACTAACTACCTGGGGTTCAAATCCCATATCTAGCATCCTATCAGCTTCGTCAAGCACCAAATAACTGACCTTTATTATTATCATCATAAATCCGTCTCATATCGAATAACTACTGTATTACATCTTTTAAACTCAAGCATCCCATTAAAACAAGATCATTAATGCGACCAGGGGTACCAACGACAATTTCCGGGTTATCTCTCAAAGAATTAATTTGATGCATCTTTTCAGCGCCTCCATAGCAACAAACCGATTTAATGTTGTGATATTTTATTTTTAAAATTTCACTCTCAATTTGCATGGCTAATTCTCGAGTTGGGCTTAGAATAAGAACTGTAGGACCGTATCGATACTGTTTCGGTCTAAATAGAAAATCGGGAATAGCATGTCGATTAGAGGAAGATAAAGAAATTATGAGATTGGAGTCTGTTAAAGAGGTAATTATTTGAAAGCAATGCGTTACCTCGATTGATCGGTCGGTCAGTGGGTAAAATTTGGAAGAAAACTACAATAGCGTTTAAAATGTAGATAAAAGATGATTGGAGTTCTATAGTAAAGCGGATTTACTAAGTATCCTAATTTCATCTTGTTGGACAACATAAATAGTCCAAATCGATAAGTTTTAAGAAATTAACTAAATCAATATTTTGAACAAAGATTTTGTTGGAGAATGCAGAATTTTTTTATCGAGAATCGATTTTTTAGACTTTATTAATATTTGTACTTTAACAAGTTCAATGCCATAAGGATCAGTTTGAACTGTACTGCAATGTATAATTTAGTATATAAACACTGAACGAATAACTTAAATTTAGTTTGAGCATGTTTTCGTATTGGAGTAGCACTGAAACATTTGTGTTCCACTGTCAATGTAATATCGTGAATATACCTAAGAAAACACTTTGGAATTGCATTTATGCTTGCTCGATGTAAAATATGTAGGCCACAAAAGGATATTTACACTTAATGTTTAAAATGCTGATATTTTGAGCTCATATTAGTACAAAAAGATAAAAAAAATTGATCATAATAACATTATAATAATAATGCAATAATTAGGTTATATGGTTCTATTTGTTATTTAAATTGATAAATATTTCAGTGTTCCGCTGTCGTGGTCGTCAATATCTTTCTATATATAAAAAAACTAAGTGTCCCCTCCATCCGAATTCTACTTTTTTTTAAATTTTTTTTTAAATTTTTTTTTATAATTTATTTATTTTTTTTTATAATTTTTTTATGAAGTATTTATTGTTTTGTACTTATCGTTCTATATTACTTAGAAAGGGTTTATGCTATTATCTTTTATCATAGTTATGTAAACATATTAAGAATACCCTGGATATGAACTTTAATATTAACCCCACTTTCTAACGGGGTTGGTGAAGCGAAGCGAACAGGGGCAGAGCCCTTAGTACCTAAAAAATTGGTATATCTCTGTTCGATGTGTAAAATATGTAGGCCACAGAAGGATATTTTATTGGTTACCATGACAAACACAGAAGTACACTTAATGTTTAAAATGCTGATATTTTGAGCTCATATTAGTACAAAAAGATAAAAAAAATTGATCATAATAACATTATAATAATGCAATAATTAGGTTATATGGTTCTATTTGTTATTTAAATTGATAAATATTTCAGTGTTCCGCTGTCGTGATCGTCAATATACCTAAAAAAATGTTCGATTTTCCATTATATTTTGAAGCCTTCCCCTAATTTCGATGTGGCCTTTGTTGGTTATTGCGGTTTCCCATGAACGCCCTGTGGGAACACACATACCAAATGTGTCGAGTTAATCCCCAAACTAACGATGATTACCTATTAGGAATCCACAAATTGCACACCAATCAAAAAATCGATTTCTAGTCAGGTTTCAAAAAAAATCACCACATTATTGAAATTTATTATAGAATAAAGATTAGCTAGAATAAATTATGGGGCGGGAAAATTATAAAATTTACTTTATCTGTCCTTCAATGTGAATTAAAGCCGGCAAAACAAATGTTAACGTTTTTCCGGTTCCAGTTTGAGCGATTCCAATGAAATCTCTACCACCTAATATCACTGGCCAGCCAATGCATTGAATTGGAGTAGGAGCTTCAAATTTTAATGATTTGATAATATCTAGAATTTCCGAATGTTTCCAAAACATTTCCTTAAATGACCTTATCGGTTTAGCGATTCCCGGTGTTCCTGGCAATATCTCAACTTGATCTTCATCGAAATCATCATTATTTTCATCACTCTCGTCGAGTTGAGTGGGGAAAGTTTTTAATTCTTTAATCATTATATTATTTTTCCTCAACAAAAACGATTCGACTTCTTCGTTTGATAGATTTTTAATATCTGGATGTTCCTCGTAGAAATTACGATGGATTGGGTAAATACCTAGAACATTATAAACAACAATAAGACCTCAAATACTTACTTCTGTCTTTATTCCCTAAAATAAACGGCTTAGTACAGTGCTGAGTGCTAATTTTGATTTCCGGTTGTTTCTGTGGAACTTTATTCGGTGAGAGCATAATTATATCTGGTTCAGTTTCTTTTACTGCATTTACTTCATGTGTCCAATTGCCCCAGTCTTCGTTATCACTAGCCTCGTCTTGTATATAACATTTACTCAATTTTGAATTTATATTTAAAGATCGATTTGTGAAAACTGGCCAACTGAATAAAGATTCATTTTCTAATTAGCTCTTATATTTTAAAGCTACAATAGAGCAGGGATAACTGAAATTGGAATTACTCAACTTAACTTAATATTTTTTTCCAAATTCTCTGGAGATACTAAAATTAATGCCAAAAAATGTTTAAATGATTATATTAAAATTATCATTGATAAATTGTTCGAAATGACTGAAAATGAATTCTTTCCCCGTTTATTGGTTGATTATGAGCCATAGAAACTAGATAACCAAAAAACACCCAAAACTAGAATTTGACTTATTTTCTATCTTATTTGTAATAAAAATATATATAAAAATTCCAAAATATTAATATTCGAACAATTTACCTACTTTTATTGATTTTTTGAAAAATTTCACCCCAATCAATATCTACTCGATTTTTAAGTAACTAATAGTGTCAAACGACAATAATTAGATACACACACATATATATATGGATAACTCGAAGTGTACAAGCATGTCAATTTCGAGTTACCCTTACTCCACTGTTGATAATATATCGATAATTCAAATGATTATAAAACGAAAGAGAAAGCAAATTGACGAATAATTTTTAATTAAGCATTAAATGCGCCACAAACTATAATATTCAACAACACATGAATGTTTTACAGATCTTTCTTTTATAATATTACCACCAATCATCATTAACCGATGCCTCAGAAAGTTTAGGCTTATTAAAGTACCTGGAATCGGTTTGAACATCATCTGTATCATCGGATCTATTTCTGCGATTGAAATTCGATCCGTTTCTTTGTCCACCGCGATCGCGATCACCACCGAATCCTCCCCCTCCTCCTCCTCTGCCACGTCCACCACCGCGTCCACCAAATCTTCCACCACGACCACCACCGTTAATTCGATAATCCTGGTGATCTTTCATTAATTGAGGCACAAAATCTGGAACTTCTTGGTCAGCATCTTGAAGAATTCTGATTAGTTCTGCAGCATTGTTCATATCATTTTTGTTCATGAACGTATATGCTTCACCAGTTCGTCTGAAAACGTGTTATTTAATTTTTTTGTGATGATATTTATTAAACAATTATGAGTATGACTAAGTTTTCATCAGATTATTAATTATAAATATATTATGCTATTATAATATCGATAGAATATTATTAATATTGATTCTAATTATAATATCAATAAGAAAATATACTTAAGTAATAAATAAAACTAAATAACTAAATAAATAAATATAGGGATTTCTTTAGCTTAAATGAATTTATAATTTATTCAAAATTTTAAATGAAGATTTTTACTATCGACATTACCGATTCACTGAGCGCGTTTAATTTTTGGATTAATTAAATTAGAAATTAACTGATTTGGACAAATTAAATTTCCTGACATTTATCGATTTTGAAAATTATTGATTTTCCAGTAATCTACTTGATAGTTTTTTGCATGTTTTATACAAAATACTAGTTTTCATCATATATTGATTTTATAACTTTGACGTGTTAATTTTTAGAAACTTTAATTTTTCAATAACTTCCAATAGATGATGCCGGAATTAGTTGATTAATATTGATTTTGAAAACTATTGATATGCCCAGTGATCTACTTGATAATTAGTATTTAAAGTAAATCAGTACAAAATAATATTCGATACAAGATATTTATTCTGATTTATAGTATTAAAGTATAAACTTAAATACACATTATAACTAGTTAAAGTTTAAATTATCAGTTTTAAATTCAGTTAAAGTACACAATTAATTTTTTAGTAGTAAAATTTTTAGACAATAATAAAATTATAATAAAATATATATTATATCTATGTTGTATGCTTTCTTGCAACATGGCACACTATAATAACATTTATGTATTTTATTGGAGAATGTATACATTATCTGGTAAATGTATATGTTACGGTAAATGTACAATCTTGGGAAATGTACACTTTTACCGTAAAATGTGTACATTTCCCAAAAAGTTAGGTATAAGTGAACTGAATATAATGTATATGTACATTTCCCGGCAAATGTGTACACCTGCCTTTACGTTTTGGTAAATGTATACTCTTACCTTCGTATTTTAAGGAAAGGTGGAATACAAGTAAATTTGTGATTTTTGTGTGATACAATCTGTTCCAGTTGGTTATTAAATTTGTTTAATAATACCCTTGCGACAAGTTGAATATGACCAGTACCCTTGTGAGCATTACCCATAGGGGGACAAAATATTTTGTCGGATAGACTCGGAGTATATAGATTAATACTACTACTACTACTACTACTACTACTACTACTAATAATAATAATAATAATAATAATAATAATAATAATAATAATAATAATAATAATAATAATAATAATAATAATAATAATAATAATATCTCACATTTACCAAAACGACATGGTCATTGTGAATTCAATGTACACTTCCCTTATTTGAAATTGTAAATGTTAGTTGAATGCACATTACCCAAATGAGGAGGCTAATGTGCACATTTACCGGAAAATGTGTACATTTGCCACAATATCTACTTTTACCGTACCATTGTCTAAGTTTATACTATAACTGTAACGTATATATAAAATGTATATAAATATGTTAATAATTTATTGATTTTCAAAAAGGTTGGAATATAATACAATATTTACAATACAAAAGTATAGCTGATATATAAAAATAGAATCTTACCCGGCTCGACCCGTTCTGCCTACACGATGAACATATTCTTCTATGTTTTTCGGGAAATCATAATTTATAACTTTTGTTAAATCTGGAATATCGAGGCCACGAGATGCAACATCTGTAGCAATCATAATATTCCTAGCGCCTGATCTCATCATTTTCAATGCCATTTCTCTTTCTTGTTGATCTAAATCTCCGTGAATTTCACAAGCTCTAACGGCACCCTTTGGGCCCAATAGGCCTTTTGATCTTTTTAAGAATAACTCAAATGCCAAATCACTGCATTGTGCTTTTCGTGCCACAAATATAATAATTTTATCTTCCGGTTTAATTTCTGAGAGTATTTCAACTAATCTCTGAGTTTTGTCGTGATAGTCAACATATTCCACAAATTGTCTGACAGAATGGCAGGCATTTAGATCCAAAGTCCCAACATTGACTTGAATTGGATTTTTCATGTGAGTTAAAGCGATTCGTTGAACACCAAAAGGCCATGTGGCACTTGTCATGACAGTTTGTCTCTGTCGTCGAACAGCGTAGATTAAATTGACCACTTGAATTTCAAAACCCATATCGAGCATCCTATCAGCTTCGTCGAGAACCAAATAACTGACATCTTTCAAATTCAATACACCAGAATCTTTTAAATCTTGAATACGACCCGGAGTACCGACAACTATTTCGGGATTTTCTTTCAACTGATAAATTTGATCACGTTTGTCAGCTCCTCCATAGCAAACAACTGAATCGATATCGTGATATGTATATTTCTGAACTTCGTTTTGAATTTGAATTGCTAATTCTCTTGTAGGGCTCAAAATCAATACAGTCGGACCCTGTCGTTTTTCTCTGGGTCTGAAAATATTTTCCCCGTGAACTAATGTATTCTGATTTCATTGAATTGCATAATTGTTAATTTTCATTTATTTCAGGTTAAAGATAAAACATTGATTGAAAAACAGAAATGAAAATAAATGAAATTGTATTAAGATAGATAAAATGTAAGGTAATATTTGAGTTTGTATAGGTCTCTAAATAGGTGAAATATTATTGGTATTTGTTTGGAAATTTTTAACCCTATTTAATAGTAATCAGAAAAATAAACTTATGTCCTATAGATAACTTTATTTCTATGTATCTTTTGATCATACATAGATTTTTCTATATTAATCTAGTACGTAGAAAAATGTAACAGAAAACATTTAATTAAACTGTTATAAGGAATATGTTCAAGTGCAGTGATTCTTAACGATTCCAAGGCATTTTGGTAGCAATAAATATGTAACAGGGAATTCGGTAAGTGGAATGATTAATAAAGCCAACTATTTCAAGTACAATATAGTCAAAGCAATTTGAAATTCCTTTATGATAATTAATGAAGCCAACTACTCAGCTGTTTTAAATACGATGGACAACCAAGACATAGTAAAAATAGCAAAATCTTTGAAATATTAAAATTATTCAAGGCAACATATAAGTTTCTTGGTGAAATCCAACATAATAAAAAATGAAGCAGTAATCATTGAGCCATCTACAGGGCAAGAACTACAGCAACATAAAATAAAATACGCTTGAGCAACTCGTCGTTTGGAGAATTTAGTTCCTGACATAGATAGATTAGATTTTCTGCTTGGGATTTCTCATAACATTGTATATTAAAAGACCATAATAAAAAATATTAGTTTATTACGTGATATTTTCTTATTACTTATGACGACATTGTTACCGAATTGTCTGGGACCAATAAAATGCATATTGCCGAACAGACTGATAACAGGATTCAGTAGGAATCCGTCAAATTATTTTAAAAAATGATATAATCAATACAATAACTTTAGAAAACCATATAAAGGCCGATTATAACTAAAAAATTAAATAAAAATATCGTTTTTGAATTTCACGAAATTTTCTATCTTCTTTATATATACATATTTAACATTTAAATGAATTTGTAAGTTATGTAAAAGAAATTTTAAATTTAAAAAATCAAAACCTGTGCTGAGTGAATTACGCAAAGGATGGAATTTAAAATAGTTACAATATCTGTACAATCTCTCTTCATTGAAGTTTTTAATAGAGAAGTCCACCTGTTTTGTCATAATTGCATAAATAAAATTATAAATTTGCTAATTTTATTAGTTAATAATTAATTATATCATTAAAAATTTGTAATTATATTTTAACATTTAATGCAATCGATTAGATTGATGGAAATTTATTAGTTTATCAATATTGAGTTTCCTCGTCACTTAAATCGTATTTAAGCAATGATTATTTACAGAAAATAAAGAATATAGAAATCATTTACGACTGGAGTGATGCTATAATCATTGAAGAATTAATTAAAATCTCGTCGATTAGCGAATTTATATACAATGAAACATGTATAAATAATAATTTTAATTCAATCCACGAAAAAATAATGTGGAAAACAAACAGGATAGAAATGTTGATTAAAAATTATTACGGTTACCCAAATATTTTAACAATTAATTATAATAAATTCTTACTTAGGTTGCCCTTCAATATGAATAAATGCAGGTAATAGGAAAGCTAATGTTTTTCCAGTTCCTGTCTGAGCAATACCTATTAAATCTCGACCAGTCATTAAAATCGGCCATGCAATACATTGAATGGGTGATGGTTCTTGAAATTTCTGTTTTCTAATTTCTCTTAAAATATCTGGATGATCATAGAATGCTTCTTCAAAATTCCGAACTGGATTTGGAACAGTTTTTGGAATTGGAATTTCATCAATTAATTCTTCTGGATCTTTGTCAAATGTTGTACTTCCAAAATTACAAAATGATTCCCCAGTTTCAGACTGTATTTCTTTAATAATTATATTATTTTTATCCAATAAGAATTTTTCCTTTTCTTCAATTGTCATTTTTGACACCAAATGATGTTCACGGTAAAAATTTCTGTGAACTGGATAAAAATTACTATCTTTGGTGCATTTCATCTTTACATTTGCGTTTTCGGGTCTTTTTCTTATAGGTTTTTCTTCTTCCAAATACGTTGGAATTCCCCAGTCATCATCTTGAACATAACTTTCACTAGGAACGAAATTAGATTTTAAATTGCTCTTCATAAGTTCTTCCCCCGTAAATATCAGAGCATCCATATCGGCATTATCATCATTTTTCTTTCCCCATCCTCCCCAATCATCTCCATTACCGACGTTATTTCTTGAACTATTGGTACGTGACTTACTAGATCCATGAGAATAGTCATTATCATGATCTCTATAATTACTTCTTGAGTTACTATTATAGTCGTTATTGTTATCATTGTAACTATTGTTATTTCGACTATTTCCATTCCTCCATGAACTATCATCAGTTCTATTACTGCTATATTTATCTTTATCATAGGATCTTTCATTTCTGTCGTTGTTTGGGGACTTCCTTTTCCATGAAGAACTATTATCATAATCATCATCATCATTGTATTTAGACGATCTCTTATTTGAGTAATTACTATTCGAGAAAGACCTGTCATTATCACTTTCATTATAATGACTATCATTATCATTTATGTGACGTTTATGCTGACGTCTAGTAATTTCATCTATTTTAGATTTAGCTTTTTCTATATTCTTTGAAGAACCTTCTAAATACACCGGGACTTCATCATTTACGGCCTGATC
>CAUHTR010004048.1:0-14748 GCA_959609185.1 Schmidtea polychroa | reverse complement strand
NAACAAAGGAAAGGATACATTTATTAAACATCAAATTTTTTATACAACAACCAAGCTAAACAGTGTTGACCACATGTTTTGGTCAATGGATTTTGAAACATAGTTTTATTATACACGATAGGTTTCCCCATTGTTTGTAGTTTTGATATCAACAAAGCTGGGTAATAAAAACCCATAGGATCGAACACGAATATATTACCAGGTTTCACATATGTAGCTATCCAATGTTCTCCACCAAGATGAGACGATTGAGTATTGAAGATTATTACTTGATTATTGCTCAAATATGGAATTTTATCAAGAGGAAAAACTCCTACAAATTCATTTCCCAATATTTGTTTTCCAATTCGATTAACCTGAACAGAACTACTTTAATAAATTAGCAGTATAAAAACAACTTACTCCATGACAACTTTCTGTGTTTCTGTATACATTTATACCAACACTGTTCTATTTGAAGTAATTTGAACTTCATTTTCAAATACTCCATATATTATAACATGTACCGGTTCAGTAATGGCTTTTGCAAACTTTATATCCAGTCGTAAATTTCCATTTTGAGGTAATTGACTCTGATTTAAATAAAAATCGGGGGCTAAAACAAATGTAAAAAATGGATATTTGCTTTTAAATTCTTCTAGAGTTATTCCACAATTCAAATTTTTATCTAAATAACCCAGATTTCTAACAATACTCTGCATATATGTTGCACAGTAATTGTCATTTTCGAAATCTTGAATATATGTTTCTCTATAATCAGTATTTTTCGATAAAGTCAATGATGTAACACCAAAGTTTTTGAAAATTGAGCTGGAAGCAGTATATGATCCATTATATTGTGTTTCACTTTGAAATGTTACCAGAATAAAATTAGGCATTCTTCTGTCACCAAATATTTGTTCTTTATAGAATGATGAAGCACCTTTAGCAATAGCGAATTGTACAATTTCCTTTGTTTTTAATGGATAAATTGCATGTTTTGAATTAAGACCTAATTGATGACCAGCTAATACTGAGGGGTCTACTCGAACTCTTCTCACCAATAATTTTGCATCAACTAATTGACATATTGGTGCACCAGTTGCACTAGTAAGAGATAATGCAGAATCAGACCTTTTCAGTCTAATATGTCTAACTCCCGGTAGTAAATATTTCGGTTGATCCATAAAATCGAGTTGTAATGATGAGCACATGGTGAAAACCTTTGAGCCTTTAACCCACTTTTTTCTTTCATCATCTGATGCTGCATAGCCCATAGGAGTAAGACATGTATTTTTAGTATCGGAATTGTAATTTAAAATAGTTTCTATTAATGCCTTGTGAATGAATGTATTATTTCCACCCTCAATCTTGATATTATTAAATCCCAACACTGCATCTTTAAAAAGAGTATGAAACAGGAAATTGTTCGGTATTACATCTGCATTGGCATCCAAATCTTTTCTATCTTTATCTACAATCTTGATCTGAACAGTCAATAAAGTATCGTTCAAATCTAAATATTCAGTTTGCGAACCATTAATAAAAAAAAACTCTATATCATTTCTACTATCGGTAATTGAATTCATTGGAAAAACTTCCTCAAAAGCCCCAAATTCTATTACAGCCTGGGGCGATGGTCTATCAAATATACATAATTCAGATTTACCACAAATCATTTTGCAAATATAGTTCCATGTCCTTTCATTCGTTTGTTTATACGTGATATTCCATGTCTTTTACGTTTTGGAACAGGAGCTGGAGCTAGAGATTTTTCTTTTTGAAACATACCTGCAACCCCTGGTAAAACTTTCCCTAATTCAGCTAAAGCATTTGTTTTTAGAGATGGTAATATTTTCTGTTCATTCATAATAACATCTTTTGCAGTTTTCATACCAAAACTACCAATACGTTTAAGAATAGGCAATGCATATCTACCAATTGATCTCAACCATCCTGATCCGTACTGTTTACCAATAAAATATGGTAATTCACCGCCAGATTGGCTACCACTATACATACTAATAATATCAGAATTTGCCATCTACTTTACGAAAATGTAATGTCAAATGAGTTTTTGAATCTTTTGGAAAGTTTATAAGTTTTCCACTATCATCACGAATATTTATTTCTATATTGTTTATACATGAACTTGCTATTGGTAAATGCATGGGATTATCGATATTTATATTGACAACTTCATCATGTTCATATTTTCCAATTCATACCGATTTCAAAAGAGGAACACTGGAATCACCAACAATTATGGGTTCGATAATGTTAGTATATATGAGCATTTGTTGATGATGTTCTAGTATTCTTGGTTTGCGTATACCAGTCGATTTTTCTCGATATTTTTGCTTATCTAATCCAAGTGAATTTGCCAAATTTTTATCAAATGTAACTTCGCAAATATCATCATTCAAACTGAAGGTAAACATCAAATCTTTCACAATTTCCAAATTTTTAAATATGTGTGAACAATTGAACTTTAAATATTTAAGTAATACATCAAGTTTATCAAAATATAATTCATCAGCAAAGGTGAATGATTCTTCAACTTCATTATTATACGACACAGATATTTTGATTTCTTCTTTCACTATACTGTTTGCTTCAAATAGATTAAAACGTAATAAATACTCGGTCTCCGTAACAATATTTTTCAACTTATTGCAACCCATTCGTTTGGCATCTTCAATAGTTTCGAATGTTATTGTAAATGGTTTAAAATCACAACTGATATTTAATCCATCCTTGTAAAACATATAGCAATGCGAATCTAATATTTGATTCGGAATATGATATGTTTTATCATAATTACTGATAACAAAGATACCGCTACATGTTTTCACAATATTCCTTTTGAAATCAATCTTACATTGACTATAAAATGGGGATGTGTTGTACACGAATGTAAAATCTTGCAGTGAAACTTCCCAGTCACCATTTAAAGAAATCGGATTCTGGAGATTGACCATGAATTTGCTTGCTTGATTGTCTGGATGAATTAATGGACAACTATTGCTCGGCAAAATAGTATAAAAATTCACTTTACTAGGTCTTTTGCTGATATCCATGACGGGTTTTGATAACCATGCCATTTGACATAGTATTGTTTATCCTTGCCGACCTTTTTAGTTTTCAATATTTTTTGAATTCTAAATACTTTTGGGAGAGGGATGACTTGTAATTCCTGCTCATAAAATTTCCCTTGTACAATATTATTATCATTATCTTTGATGACATACATTACAGGATTCTGTTTAGTATTTATTTTTGAAATTACAAAGACTTCATCACTCCAATTTGTATCAAAATTTTTAATAAATGGTGATGCACTAATTTTACTAATTCTAACATGGTCACCGACTTTATATTTAGGTTTTGCAATTTTTACAGATTTTTTAGAAGTCAATGATGTTTTTGATGTAATATCAACCGGTCTCAATCCATTCAGTCCTCGATGTGATGAATGATTATAACTTGTTATTATTTTCGGTAAAACATTTACCCATTTTTTATTACCTTGATGCACGAACAATTTCTTTAATCTATCTCTCAATGTTCGATTAAATCTTTCAACATGGGCAGCTTTGTATTGAGAATGTACCGAGTAGTGATTTATTTTCAGTTTATCGAGGATTTGCTTAACTTTGCTATTGTAGAATTCTTTACCTAAAATAATAATAATAATAATAATAATAATAATAATAATAATAATAATAATAATAATAATAATAATAATAATAATAATAATAATAATAATAATAATAATAATAATAATAATAATAATAATAATAATAATAATAATAATAATAATAATAATAATAATAATAATAATAATACCCAAATCTGTTTGCAAGTTATTAGGATGTCCATCTTTAAATTAAATATTAATTGCCTTGGACATTTCATCTGCAGATTTTGCCTTGACTGGTATTGCTCGTGCAAACCTGCTGAATACATTAATACATGTTAAAATATATTTATTCCCATTGTTAATTTTCGAATACGGTAGCATCTCTATCAAATCCGCTTGCTATAAATCGTCAATACCAAATGTTTTATATGCTCTTGTTGGAAATCTTTCCCGCATTGGTTTGTCAAACTGTAAGCAAGCTGATCTGATAACCACTTCTGGGTTTCTTTTTTCGAATTCAGAACTCTTTTCTTTAATTTGCTACTCCACCGAAACCGGCTTCGTCTTCTGGGTTCGTCCAAATCTTCTCCATTACAGCAAGAAGATTTAATGTCGGGCAATGAAGGATTAGCACCCATTGTTTATGATTGATTTCCTACAACTCCACCTAATAATGATAATGCCAGAGGTATCAATGCACCAATAAATCCACCTTGTTGTTTATATATAATTTTCCTCATTTGCTTACGATTTTTATTATTTACTAATGATAACAAAGGTTTCCTATGTTTGCTCAATAAATGCTTTTTTGATTTACTGATTTTAATTTTGCCTTTGACTACTTTAAGTATAATATTGAGTAAATCATCGACAACAAAATTTGGGAATGATTGCAATATATTCATTCTTTTCATACTCGGGGCCTTTAACAATGCATTAAAAAATGGAAAACTGCGATGATTTTTAACTACTTTTTACTGGTTTTACGTTTACTGGTTTTACGTTTAGGTTTAGGATTTTTCGAAATAAGATTCATTGCAGAGAAATTTTCAGTAACAAGTTTTTTAGATGGTGTATAACTAGTTGTTGGTGGAACTTTTGGAACTTTAATACTCTTTTTAATACTTTTTCTTAATTTCCTAATATTTTTCACCCTTGCTTTTAAAAACATTATTCATAGAGGTTTTCAACTTTGTTTATAAACCATGGCACCTTTTGGGTTGAAAATATCTGTTTTTACTCGTAAATCATCGGGACATTGTTGCGTGAAATCAAGAAATATATACCCATGAGGTATTTTTGTAGCATCTTGAAATGCACTGATAAGAAAATTACGATTGTTAGGGTATGCTTGACGTGCAAGAAAATCAATCACTGTTGCATCTCTAGGGTTCTTGAAAATAACTAAATATTGTACATTTAAATTACGTGTTCGATGTGCACCACCTTGATGAAATAGATTTTGTGTTATGAAAATTACTGTTACACCGACATGTCTGCTGATTTTAGTGAATAAATTATTAAAATCTTTTTCTTTATTAGCTTCTTGGTACAAATCATCGATAATGATGACATCACCTTTCTTTAATCGGCTGGACCAGTTTTTATCAAATCCCTTTACTATTTTCATGTTTTTTAATTTACAGAAACTTGATTGAGTTAATCCATGTTCTTCATCAGCACCCCTATGCCAATAAATCCTGTTGAATTTTGTTTTGAATAAATTTGATTTTAGTAATTTGCAAACAAATAATGTTTTTCCACTACCACTCGGACCAACGATTTGGTATACTGCATCATTTCTTAATTCCATTTCAAAATTTTATAAATATATAAGTATTTGTTTATATTCGATGATTTAATGAACTCGTGCTCAATTTGTATATAAAGACTAATTTTCATAAATGATTTAATAATGTTAGCAAATATAAATTATCGAGGAAATTTTGATGTATCGAATATGAGGTTCCCACCAGGAAAACCCCAGCAAATTATCGATAGAAGCGGGAAATATCCGATAATATTTTTCAAGACAGGCAAATGTAGAATCATGGGATGTAAGAAACCCTTGGATATTAATAAATTACAATATCGAATAAATAATATTAAAATCCAATCAATTACCGTTACTATGGATATGGGACATAGTATCAATCTATATAACATGTCGAAAAAATGTGATTGTATGTTTGAACCGGAATTGTTTCCTGCACTAAGACTATTAAAATATAACCCTATATGTGTCAACGTGTTTGCTAGTGGAAAGGTTGTCATGCTGGGGTTGAGAAATTTGGAGTATAGAGAATTTGTTGACAATGTTCGAAATGAGATAATTTCATTGGTCGATTTCTAATTGGTTAATTTCTAATTGGTTATTGATTGATTTAAACAACCTGTTTTTGTTTAGAATTCATTTATTTCACTATGTACAAAATTCCAAGCGCAGCAAATCTAATGAAAGATATTGATGACTGCGGTAAATTTAAGATTTTCATTTTCACATTTTTTATATTTATTATTTTAGAAAAATATTTAGAAGTGATGTTGAATCGGATAAAATATTATTACCCGCAAATTGCAGAAATTATCAAGGATCGCGAACCTGAGATCATTCCGGATCTGATATTCTATGCGACTCAAATTCGAATCATGGAAGGTATTCCATCAATTCCTATGGGATCTGAAGATCAATAGGACCATGAAACAAATGGAGCCGGAATACCAATGCATCATCGGATGCTCATGCTGTGCCGATCGATATCGGCGATATGTTGAATGGGAGTTAGTGAAAACTCTGAGAAGGTTTCACTACTCCCGGATTGTAGATATAGGATATTAATAAATGTATTTTTTCTATCGTGTTTTTTTTATATTTGAAATAGTAATAAATAGTAATAATAATAGTAATAATAATATAAATAGTAATAATATAAATAGTAATAATAATAATAATAATAATAATAATAATAATAAATATAATAATAATAATAATAATAATAATAATATGAGAACAGTAATAATATGTCACATTAATAATATGAACATAAATGCAGCATTAATGCAAATGACATGCAAATTTAAACAAAGACATACTATAATCTGATTGGTTGATAGGCATGAGTCAAAGGTATAAAAACCCTGTAACATTTCAATTTAATCATTATTCACTATGACCAAGAAAATTTCATGCACCGAAAAACCTAAAGAAATGGTACAACCAGTTCAAATGTTCCACAACTACAAAATGTATTTTTTGAAAGAAGAAATCAATATGAAATTGGTTGCACCAGTCAAGCTAATTCCAACTAAATTTCAATTCTTATCCGGCACGCTTTCAATGATAGATGTTAAAACTATTGATGATGTTTTTAAACGGATAGATTCGAATCTATCGTGTAATCAACATGCCTGGTTCACCAACAGATATGCAAGATTTTATGATGCTTTTGATGAAATCGGTTTCAAAGAAAATGAAAATTGGTATATAACAATTGCAATCCAGGGATATAAAGTTGATAATAATGATGTATATTCTCCTATTTGGAAAATTATGTCTGCTAGACTATCACAAATATTTTAATGTTATATTTAATAAATGTATTAGTCATATTTGTTTTTTTCTCTTTATTAATTGCAACATAAATGCAAATGACATGCAAATTTAACAAAGAAAATCTATAAACAAACTTAAAATATAGCTTTAAAGTGATGAAAATGACTGCAGAAAAAGGTTAACATGATTAATTAAATTACCGAATTATTTATTATTTAGAATTATTAATCAACTTTTTGTTGGAAAAATTAGCAGAAATAGCTGGTGTAAAAATTGAGGACATATTATCTGTTACAAATGCATTAAATATCGGCTGGGTAGTTGAGAGTCAAGATTCAGGATTTGATGATCAGGAAGAAACTCAAGAAACCGATACTCAAGAAATTGATGAGGAAATCTATGAACCTATAGATGAACCTATAGAGGAACCTAAAGATAATATTACGAATGATTGTATTGATCATGTCGTTGAAAATATAATGAAATGTGGAGATGACGACTGCGAATGTGTTAATAAATTTTAGTTAATTATTGTTTGTAAATTTATTTAAAATAACTATATTAATTTTTATTTAAAAATCAAAATAACTAGATTAATTTTTTATTTAAAAATCTATTTAAAAAACAAAATAACTACATTAATTTTTATTTAAAAATCGAGATATAACATACAAAATAGCAACACCTGTTGCAAGTTTTACATAGGTTTTAAACTTCATTTTGTGCTCGTCGATTTCTTTTGCATTTCGGGCGAGTTGGTTCAATACACCCCATCCGCCATTGGCTTCAATCCATGGTGTAAACTTGGACTTGATTATCTAGAAAATAAATATTATTAAAATATAGATTATAAAAGTATTACTTCTTGAGACCACTGATAATAGTGCTCGGAGTCCCATAAACTTTTTTCTATGATGATTTTCATATAAGCAAACCCTACTATTATTCGGGTCCACTTCATCTCGTCATCACATAGACAATTAAATATCCGGTGAAAATAAAACTTTTTTGTTTCTAGGCAATCTGACTTGAGCATATCTTCGTAATCGATGTGATTCCCTTCGATAATTTTTCTGTCCGATCGACCAAGTAACTGAGGCTTTCCATGATGTTCTTGTTGATAACTTCGCTTAAAATATTTTCAATAAAATTCGGTTGCGACATTTCTAAAATAATTTAAAATATAATGTTTTATTTATACTAATACCGTATGATTCTGATTGGTTGATAGACTATAAATGTAAAAGAAAAGTTTTGATTTGATACACCATGAAAACTATATTCATATTGCTAATTATTATAACGAGTGTGTGCTCACACAATACTATAAATTTTATAATATTCGACTATGTTTTTAGTTAACCATGATTTGTGATAGAAATTTGAAATTATATAATAATAATAATAATAATAATAATAATAATAATAATAATAATAATAATAATAATATAATAATAATAATAATAATAATAATAATAATAATAATAATAATAATAATAATAATAATAATAATAATAATAATAATAATAATAATAATAATAATAATAATAATAATAATAATAATAGTAATAATAATAGTAATAATACTGGTGAATTATTAGCTCAATGCGCGTCTGTGTGCGCGTTGTATTGTGTGCGCACACAGACGCGAGCAATGTAATTTTTGTGTTGGGTTTAATCTGATCTCGCGTCTGTGTGCGCTTTTCTTTTCTTTGTTTTTGGCTGTGTGCACACACAGACGCGAGCAAGAGGTATTTGAATTTATGGTTAATTAGTTGTTGATTTTTTGATTTTAGAATTTTATTAGGTTTTTGTGTGATTGTATTTGATGGCAATGGAAATCTTCTTTGTTTATTGAGAGAGTTGTTAAAGATGGCAATGGAACTCGAGTTGTTGAATTCTTATGGATTTGGTTTTTCGTTTTGTATTATGAGCTTCCGATTAAAAATGGCAACATCTAAATATAACGGGGGATTGATGGATCTCGATGATTTAGTGGCAAGGTTGAATAGAACCCGCAGCAAAATGGAAATAGAAACTATTTGTAAAGACGATGTTATCAGATCTATCAAATCTATTAAAATTCTGGTTCAATCTGTACCTGGTGAATTGAATATGGATCAAACAAATTTGTTGAAATGTGCTCAAGATCAAAATGGCCGAATCGATATTGTTTTGTGTTCAGAAAGGAATAATATGAGATCAAATTTATGTGTAGCTACACGAAGACAGGTTCCAGATAAAATGATTGAGAAGAGTTCAGCTACAAGATTGTTTAATATTACTGACACGGAAAAATTGTTATTATGCTACAATAAAATGTTTATGTGTTATCATGAATTCGCGATTGAACATGGTAGCAGAGCGTGGTTCCGGCTAGCCAGCCGGAACAAGGTAATTAATATGTATTATAAAAAATCTTGTTTGTGTTCATGCATATTATGTATATATTATATGTTTAATAATATTTTTGTAAAATTAATCATCCTCCCTTCCCTACCGAGCGTAGGAAAGTGCTGCTATGGGCCCCAGCACTCTTTTAAAGGGGGAAGCCAGGGGAACAGGGTAAAGAATAGAGCTAAGTCAAGGGTGAGGGCGAGCGGGGCAATGGGTTGTGAGTTGCGATGGGAAAGTCAAATATTTGTCAAAACTCTTACTGGTAAGACAATTACTCTTGATGTTGAATGGAACGACACAATTGAAAATGTAAAAGGAAAAATCCAGGACAAAGAAGGAATTACGGTAAATTATCAAATGTTAGTATACGCAGGAAAGCAGTTAGAAAATAAAAGAAGATTAAACTATTATAGGATACAAGTAGGGTCGACACTTCATTTGTCACTCAGGCTGTGCGGAGGCAATGACGAAGAGATTTTAGAAGAAGAATTGTGGAAAAAGAGAATGAAAAAAGGAAAATTAACGAGATTGAGAAACAAGATTCTCAATGATATAAAGGATAAGGATGTTAGCAAATGGTTGGAGGAATATGAAGATCAAAAGGAGAGATTAGATGAAGAATTAAGAGATCTAAGAACGATCAGTGAAAAATTGCAAAGATTGGACATCACTGCAATCTTAGATAAAGACCTGCAGGAGATCGAGGAAAAACATCAAATAATTGGGGCATTGATGGGAAGAAAAGCAAATCAATCTTTTATGGAAAAGAAGGAAAAGGTGAATGATGATACAATCAAGAAGAATAATTCCGTGCATAAAATAAAACTGGAAAGTCTACAGAAAATTACAATACCTGTCTTTGAAGGCAAGATGAAAGAGTACGAACCATGGAAAGCAGCTTTTACGGCATGTGTTGACGAAGCGGAAGGTGATGAGGTTGAAAAGATGTTTCACCTGCACAAGTACCTTCACGGAGAGCCATTAAAGTTAATTGAAAATTTAGGATATTCGGCAGAGGCTTATCAAATGGCAAAAGAGAAGTTGGATAGGCGATATGGTGGGGATGAAAGGATATATTTATCAATGTTAGAGGAGATGGCCAAGTTCAGGCCAATTCGAGAAGGAGATTTGAAGGATCTAGACTTATTTGTTGGATTATTAGAAACAGTCACCGTGCGATTTAAATCCACTGGGAAAGAATCCGAGTTAAAGACTGGATATCTTTTTCAAAAGTGTTTGGGCAAGTTAACAACGGATCTTGTGTATAAATGGAAGAAAGAGAAAATAGAAAAGGAATTGCGGGAGACGATAGAGGATTTGAGAAGATGGATACAACAAGAAGCGGAGATCCTAAGGTCCACTAACGAGGTCGTGTATGGGACTCAACCATGCACCAGGGCTTATGATGGGTCAAGAGTAGTAGGTGTGTCTAGAGAAAGAGAAAGCTTCAATCCAGGAGGTTGGACGCATTTTACGGGGCAACCGGATGGCAGAGTTGAAAGTGGAACGGTTATACAGGTGAATAACTCTAACGGCTATAGATCAGAGTGTGTACAATGTGGTGGTCAACATTACCTAGACCAACGTGACAAGTTTAAGCAACTCACAATTTCAGAAAGGAAGAGAGTCATCGAAGAAAAGAAACTGTGCAGGAATTGCTTCAAAAGAAATCACATGGCCAAGGAATGTCGTAAAGAATCTTTCTGCAAGGTTGCCGGATGTAAGCAAAGACACAACGAATTATTAAATGAAAACGCATCAATGAGGACGGTTCAGAGTTATTTTGCGGTAACTGAAATGTTTAATAACGAGTTACGGGCATCTCGAGGAATTGAGGATACGCCACTCGACAGGAGTAAGGCATCTAATGAAGAGCAAGGAGATCAGAGTCATTTAGATGGGCAAATATTCAATTCTGGAAGAACTAACGAATTAGTTAACGTTATGACAATCACACAAAATGTTCAAGGAAAAATGAATACAGGGGAAAAGCAAGATGAGGCTTGCCGGGCTGGTGAGATCATAAAATTATCCGACGATAAAATTGTGGAACCGAAGACAACGGAAGTGATGAGTAATTGGGAAAAAGACAAACCAGAATCAGAGGAGTTAACGCCCGAGGCGGAGGTTAATGATATGCAGGTCGACGAATGGGAAATTAATCGATTAAAAGAAGAACGTGATAATGTAAAAGGGGCAGAAGACTCCAGAGGGGAGAGGCAAAACAAGGAGACCAGTATGGTATATGGGAAATCATTGGAAACTGTACGTGATAATGATCAAGGGGCCAAGGAAGTTTTGGAAAAATTGAACGAATCATCGAACAGTTTAAAACAACAAGGATCCCTGGAACTCGCTTGTACGCCTCTAAAGATGCACATGAAAGACAAGGTGTCGATTGGGGAATCGAAACACGAAGCAATCAAAGAACGACTTTGTAGGATGCTTATAAAAACATTAAGTGAAAACTGGTCACTAAATGAAATGCAACAGGGAAAAGGGTGGAATATTGAATTGGCGAAAAACGGAAAAAGAATAATGAAGAGATTACACCTAAACAAACTGAACATGGACAGCTGCTTGGCCGAGTATGGCGTTGGTGGGTGGAGAATCCACAATGATCTTTCAAAAAAGGTGCGTGGTGCGGCGGCTTATATAATACAAAGATGGGTGTGTAAGGGTTATTGGAGATTGAGCCATAATGCAGGAAATGAAGGGGAAAAGGGATAAAATGGCGAGGGAAATGCAGAAGATGAAGGGGAGAAGGGATAAAATGGCGAGGGAAGTGCAAGAAATGAGGGGGAAAAGGGATAAACTGACACTGGAATGTATCTTCAAATTATGTTTGAGTATAAAAGAAGAAGGAGAAGCTGATGGGGATTTGAGATTGACACTAAGGTATCAAGGGGGGGGGGGGGGAGGATGGTGAATTATGAGCTCAATGCGCGTCTGTGTGCGCGTTGTATGGTGTGATGGGTTTGTGTGCGCACACAGACGCGAGCAAGAGGTATTTCAATTTTTATAAATTAGGTTTGTTGTAATTTTGTTTATTTTAGATTTAGAATTTTATTAGGTTTTTTTGTGATTGTTTATAGCATTGTTAATATTATTAAATTAATTAAATTAATTCAAATATGAATTCTTTATAAATTTTAAGTAAATTAATTAAATAAAAATTTGAAAATAAATTGGTAAATCTTAAATTTATTTTTAAATAATTTTTACTAATTAAAAAATAATTATAATTGTTCATTTGGGGAATTTTAGTAAAATATTTTATTCTACTCACAATTCACCAATGTTTATTGAAAAACAAATTTACGACAACTTCATTCTAAACCCTGAAAACCTGCATAGAAAATGAAAGATAAATAAATAAAAAATATTAATCTATAATCTGCAAATGAAATAGAGATAAAAGAAATGGAAAACTTAAAATGAAATGTGATATTTCTAATGAATTTTGTAACAGGTTGACCAAGATCATGAATATTGTTAGAGGTCAATATGAAATATGTCGAGCACAATAAAAATTAAAAATAAAAATAATAAATTGTGAAAAGAAATATCATAAAAACGGATATAATAATAAAAAATAACATAAAAATAAACATAATAGCTTACTAAGAGAACTTATCCTTTCAAAAGCACAGATGAAAAGGCAAATGAAAAGAATTATTTTCATGTCAAATGTTTCTGATATTATCAATTCCAAGCTGATATTTATGCAGAAAACCCGTGGTAAAGAGCTGCAGTTGTGGGTGCCCACCTGACAATGCTATCATAGATGTTATCTGCATTATTCTTTATAAATTCCATTCAAACTAAACAATTTCTGAAACCATCGGAAAATCGTGTAGGTTGTTGAAACAATATTTTCTTTTAACCGCCATTGAAAGGGCCAGGGGATGTTCAGGCGATGTTTTATATTTGAAGTTTGTATTTATTAAAACAAAAAGCATGGTAGACGAACTACTAAATGTGAGTCAATGTCTCAGTGAAAAACAAATTTTCTCAGAAATTCTAGGTCTCGAATTATAAAGCATTAGAAAAGCATTTTTCAAGCTAAAATTTGAAAGCTTTTTAATACAATGGTTCACAGCATGCTTGGCATGGATGTTTTACGATATATATTTAAGGTGTAACTAACTTCGAAGGGTTTTGTGTATTTATTTTAACATTTTGCAACCTCAAAATATTTGTCAAGATATTTATTATGAAATCACATAAATGCTTTAGTCACTATTTTGTTTTGGCCTCTGGTCACAAGTAAACATAAAGGTTCATAATTACTTACTAAATAACAATTATTATTGGCAACATAAAATAAATAATAAATGGCCAAAAAATATAAATTGATGAGCCAACATTAAATCTAAACCCAAATCTTAATAATATGTATTTGTTAATAATTTTATTTGAGTACTTTAAAACAAAAATTGCAATTTCTCAGCACAAATCCGTTTGTTTACAGCGCGATTAAATGCATTTTTTAATTATTGAAAACTGCAGTCAGAGCATAATTTCATAGTTTATATGAGTGATTTTTACTTTTGTTTTTGTTTATTTCTCATTATAATTCTCTTTCACATTATGACATTATTGTTTTCATTGGTTAGTTTTGTTGAGATTTTGCAAATAGTTTCAATAAAAATGTAAAAAGTAAACATTACAAAATCGATTGAAAATTTGGAAAATGGAAAAATCAATATTTTTCGATGTAAGAAAATGATTTGATTTAATTGGCTAACTTCTATTCGGTGAGGGAACAAGTTGAATTAATTGGAATTGAAACGTTATTTTGTTGATAATAAAACTTAACTATAGTTTGTCAGATTCTTTGAATAATTAATCACAATTAAATTTTAGATAGCAATTAATTTATTTATAATTTAAGGTGTTTTAATAGATTTAATTAAATTTTTACTTTTATTATATTTATCATCTTGACCAACTGTTATTGAAATTGGCAAAAAGGTTAAGTACATAATATTTCTCCCATAAATGACTTAGTCCAAAATTTTTACTCTTCATAGATCATTTCTAAAAAACAAGTCATTGATAATTTAGGGATCATAATATTTATCAGAGGACATTTGAACTTTTGCCCAGGGTCATAGTTTTATAACATACACAAAACCCTTCGAAGTTAATTACACCTTAAATTAACGATTGT
>CAUHTR010004047.1:0-23760 GCA_959609185.1 Schmidtea polychroa | reverse complement strand
AATAAACATTGATGAATTTAAAAGCGTATTTTATTCCTTATTTGAAAATATGAAGTGGTCACGGGTCATCGTGGGTTTCTTATACATGAAAATTATTTTACAAAGATCGGAAGAGAACTATGAAAGATACTCTCAATGGTCTGTACAGGTATATATATATATATATATATATATATATATATATGTATATATATATATATATATATATATATATATATATATATATATATATATATATATATATATATATATATATATATATATATATATATATATATATATATATATATATATATATATATATATTTATATTTTTAAAATAATATCTAGATAATTCAAAATGAAATTTCGCCATGGTTATCAGAAAATGGATCCTGGAATGTCATTAATGAAATGGTTGAAAAACGAAAATCTCAAGACAAGACAAAATTAATTTTAATAATGTTTGGAATTACTGTATGTTGTTTTTCTATAAAAAATAATTTTTAAAAATTAATACTTCTTTTATTATTTATTATTGTAAAATAAAAAAAACTAATCTTTATTATTTATTACACTATAACATTCGCATTCCTCGTCACCACATTTATTATCTTTATTTGTTTCTTCATCATCGTTCATATTTTTGTCATATTGTGCATCATCCAATATATGATTATATATATTTATTCGGGTCATTTCTAATATTTTTTCGGCTAAATACTTTATCAGATCATCTATAAAATGAATTAATAAATAATAATATTAATAATAAAATACCTTTGTCATTTAAAGTAGGCATTTTATGTATTTTATGTATTATGTGTCTTTGTTTATTTGCATGTTTATTGCACATGTCTTTATGTTATTCGTGTGATGACTTAGTCATCTCTTTGTTAAAAATACTCGTCATTTCCTTGTTTAAATTTAGTAGTCATGTCTTTCTAATTTACATGCTTTTTTTTCTAACCAATCACAATTCTGATTGGTCAATTTTATCATTTCACCAAATACTCAATTTCGATTGGTCGGTGAGTAAATCTTTTTGTTTTGATATTATGTATAAACATTACTTTTAATTTCACTTTTAGAAAATTTCAAAATATGAACAAGCAACAATTCATGACTAAAGAAGAAGAATCGATTTCCCGAAAAAGTAAATTTATTATTTTTATTTTTAAACTTGAATTTATTATTATGTTTTAGGAAATGTTTGTCACTTTTTCATTGGGAATCCGAAAAAAGTTCGTTTAGGAAACAAACAGCAAAGTAAAATTTATTTAATTTTTAAAACTTTATTAATATTTTCCTATTAGATGTTTTAGCTTCAACTTCCGCTTCTATTCGATCCAATTTTGTGCCTGTGGATATTGATGAAGAAGGTAAATTTAATTATTATATATATATATATATATATATATATATATATATATATATATATATATATATATATATTTTTCAAGTAATTTATATTTTAGATTTTATTACGTTTTTATAAAAAAAATAATTAAAAATAATTATCGATTTTTTTTAATTATTTCTTTTGGAAAAATATTCATTTTAATAATATTTTTGAAAATAAATTTCATAATAGTTATCAACTGATTAACTTAAATAATTTTATTTCATAATTTAAAAAATATAATTTATTAGTTGTCATTAAAGATATTATTATAAATAAAGATGAAAAATATTTTTAAACCTAATATCGGATTTGGAATCGACTTTGGAACAATGTGTGAATCAAGATTTTTAAACATTGGATTATGGCTATACCGTGGAGGTGGACATGGAAATTCCAGATGATTTACACGACAAATTCGATGATTTCCCAATCGGTGCAGAGAAGATGAAAGTGAATAAAGTCGAAAAGTTAATGCTACCACATTTATCCAAAAACAAACTATGTTTTACATTGGCGACTCCTGAAAATGTACATGTCATTGGGTGTACAAGGGGAGAAGATACACCGGGCAATAAAATATGAGCAAAAATGTATCTTTAAGAACTATATAGATACGAATACACAATTGCGGGCAAATTCAACAAATGCTCTGTTTAAATTTCTCCAGACTATTTCAAACCAGATTATGTGCTCAATGGTATTATAATTATTGTTATTATTATTATTATTATTATTATTATTATTATTATTATTATTATTATTATTATTATTTTAGAATTTTAGAATTTTAGTTTTATTCACCACAGTGCTTTCAATTTGAGAACGAAAAAACGGTCCTCTTTAGGGCCCCAAATATTGATTGTAAAAAAAAACTTTGAGAATGTGTAACGGTCCCCTTTAGGGCTATAATTTGCGAATGTATAAAATAAGAAGCATTTATTTGAACAAATAAATAATCAATAGCGCCCAATAAACATTGTTGATACGCACAATTTAGATGAGTTCCATAAATACAGTGAATATTTTCTGGGATTTTCCGAATGGTTTTGAATTGATACAATATTAATCGTAAATTCGGGAAGCCTTTCTTTAGTTTTTGATACTTTCTTTCATCGATAACATAGAAAATACTTTCATTTTTTATTGTTTTCAAATATTCTTCATGAAATTTCGAATTAATGTAAACACAATGTATAGGCTCTAAAATATTATTCACATCCATAATACATAATTCAGTAACAGTATCAAATAGAATATCAATGAAAAAACAAGTCATTTAAACAAAAAAAAACATTTATTTAGTAATGTTTATACATTAGCCAAGCAATACAATGTTGACCAAATGTTTGAGTCAATGGATGTTGAAACTGAATTTTGTTGTATTCAATAGGAGCACCATATAAGGTTAGATTTTGATCAAGAGAGTAAGATAATAGAAACCCATAGGATCGAAAACATATATTTTATCGAGCTTCTTATAGACTGCAATCCAGTGTTCTCCACCAAGAGTAGACGAATTAGTGTTGACAATAATGGCTTGATTGTTTTTTAAATAGGGAATTTTATCTAATGGGTACACTCCAACAAAATCATTTCACAGAATTTGATAACCATTTCGATTAACCTGAACAGAACTATTATAATAATAACATTAGTTATTAAAAACTTACTCCATGACAAGCTTATTTCTTTCTTTACTTCATTGATGATCAATAAAAAAAATGTTTGTTCAATCCAACATTGAGGAAACAAACCAAAAGCGGAAAACATACTATTATATTTTTCAAAACTGGAAAATGTCGAATAATGGGTTGTAAAGCTCCAATAATTACAAATGATTTGCAGTATAAAATTACAAATATAGTGTTACAATCAATTACCGTTACTATAGATCTGGGAAAATGTATTAATTTATACAAATTGAGTAAACAAACCAATTGCATGTTCGAACCAGAATTATTCCCTGCTTTGAGACTTGTACAATATAACCCTTTGTCTGTCAATGTGTTTTCGAGTGGAAAAGTTGTTGTGTTAGGGCTTAGAAATTTAGATTACATCTCATTCATTGATAATTTAGTAAATGATATCATAAGATTGGTTGAAAATTGATTGGTTGAGAAATGATACTTAATATGGTTATCAAATACGATAATTCATTTTTTTTCACCATGAATAATCTTACTGAAAATGGTATTTTATAATTAATTATTTTCAATTTTATCATTTATATTTAGAAAAGTTGATTTCGATTTTGTTAATGAAAATGGATGTATTATATCCGAAAATATGTTCAGATCTGATGTGTTGCGCGCCGGAGATTCTTCCATTCCGAATTAAGATGGCAACATGAATCAATCTAGTTGAAATCCTACAAAAGCATTTGAATACAATCGACAACGATTTGCCTATTATTGTGCATCCAGGAGTTTTCGCTTACGAGTGCGATGCATACATGGATCGTCTTCGCGTTTATGATATTTGGGTTTTACATGCGGAACTACGCAAATACCAATTCAGTTCCATTGTTGATCTATAATAAATGTTTTTATGTTTTGTAATGTTTTATTATTTGTTACATAAATTGTAAATTTAATTAGGTTGACAATTTTTTATTGTGTTATTAGTATGAAGTTGTTTTATAATATTAAGAATTTTTATAGTGTAATAAGTTGTTTTATATTATTAAACCATGCATCACTTAAACAAGGCAAAGGCAACACAAATGCATGATTCTGATTGGCGGACCTTTGTTATAAATAAACAATGCTCATTTTTATTAATCATAATTTCAAAATGAATAAGAAAATAAGTGAAAACAAAATTGTTGAGAAACCTGCTCTTCAACCAGAGCAACTTTTCCATAATTTCAAAATGTATTTCCTAGAAGATCCGATGGAAATAAAGTTAACGAATCCTGTCAAGTAAAGAATCCTGCAAAACTCCTTATCCCCATCTTATGGCAACTTTGTCAACAGAAGATGTTGAAGTTTTAAAGAAGTTGTTTACGAAAATCAATAACAATATCCAAGTAACGAATACAGTGTTTTTCAATGTTCGTCAAGCTCGATTTTATGATGCATTTCAAGAAATTATGTTCAAGGAGAATGAAAACTGGTATGTCACAATAAAGATTCAAGGATTCAAAGTAGACCAAAACAATATTTATTCTCCAATATGGAGATTAGAACGTGCAAGACTTGTTCTTGGTTTTTAATAGATTTTTTTTAATCAATAAATTTTTAATCATTTATTTGTTATTGATTTAGAAAAAAAAATAATAATAATATTAATAATAATAATAATATTAATAATAATAATAATAATAATAATAATAATAATAATAATAATAATAATAATAATAATATTTAAATAAATTGAAAGATAATAAGATAGAAAAAAAATATATGATTAACAAAGACAGCGGCAATACAGTTGCAAGTTTAATAAAGAAAGATGCAATTCAGATGCAATATTAAAGTCATTCAATAATAATAGAAAGGATGTTTAATAATAATAATGATTTAAATAGTAATAATATCAATAATAATAATAATAATAATAATAATAATAATAATAATAATAATAATAATAATAATAATAATAATAATAATAATAATAATAATATTTTGAAATAATGATAATAATTAGAAACTAAAATTGTTTGAAAAAAAATAATAAAAAATTCAAAAAATATATGATTAAGAAAGACAGCGGCAATACAGTTGCAAGTTTAATAAAGAAAGATGCAAGTCAGATACAATATTAAAGTCATTCAATAATTTAAAAAAATAATATTAATACACCTATCCCCGGATTTACACGGTAGATACGTTCCTGAGAAAAACGTGTAAATCGAAAATTAAAAATTTTCAAGTCAAAACTGTGTAAATCGAAAAGATTGCAGAAAATGCATAATTTTGCTATTTAACAGTTGTGATTTTTTTCAATATTTTTAGGTGTACACAGAAATAAAAAAAAATGCATTGACAGGTTAAAATATCTAATATATTACGGAAACACAGTTTTTTTATTTAATTACAACAGAAGAACAAAAAATAAAACCAAAGGTGTTTTATCATCCTTCATCACTATCAGAAATTACTCTCATTCTTTTTTTCGGAATCGAAGGTTGGAATTCATTTTCATCACTCGAAGTTATTTGTGCCGATTCGATGTTTGAAGCAGAAATATTTACATTCTGAGAGGTGGTAATAAAATCGGTTATTAACAATTGCTTCGAATTTTTTGTAAGATCTTTGTAAACTTCTTCATATTGAGCCAAGCAGCGATTTATGTCACGTTGGAATCGTAAAGCCCTTTCTACGTTTGTGTCATTTTGTATAAAATGATTACCCAGATTTACCCAAACGTGTAAAACAAGTACCGTTTAAATTGGGGGATAGGTGTAATAGAAAGGATGTTTAATAATAATAATAATTTAAATAGTAATAATATCAATAATAATAATAATAATAATATTTTGAAATAATAATAATAATTAGAAACTAAAATTGTTTGAAAAAATATAATAAAAAATTTTAAAAATATATGATTAAGAAAGACAGCGGCAATACAGATGCAAGTTTAATAAAGAAAGATGCAATTCAGATGCAATATCAAAGTCATTCAATAATTGTTTTTAAAAAAAATAATAATATTAATAATAATAAGGTTGTTTATTATTAATAATATTTTGAATTAATAATAATAATAATAATAATAATAATAATAACAATTCAAAAAATTTTTGCTAGGGTTACATGTCTTTGTTTTGACTTAGAAAATTTTTGAAAAAGTATGAGTCATAAAAATTTTTGAAAAAGTATGAGTCATAAGAAGTTTTGCTAGGGGTGGGGGGGGTTACATGTCTTTGTTCTAACTTAGAAAAATTTTGAAAAATATATATGACTCATGCTTTTCACCTGACATGATGGGTTTGAACCGTTGTAGAACAAAGACCATGAGTCATACACACATATGATACACACGCGTGACCCCTGACTCACCCTCTACACGATTAGTCATCAACCGATGTATTAAAAATATAAACGCTCTATATAACAATAAATAACAACGCTATGTAATGTCACTAGTAAAGATGTATGAAAATAGTATAGAGGATGATGAAAATAGCTAAACATAATTTAGAAATAATAGAAATAAAGATGAGATATAAAATATATGGGTAGAAAAGATAAAAATCATACTTATTACTCAAATAAATTATTAGCAAAATATTAAAAAAAAAATTTCCGCCTCTATTTATTTATTTATTTTAATATAATAATTAAATACAAAATAAGAATTCTAATTAAATTTATTTGATTAAATATCAGCTTTTATTGGTCCTACATGCTTTTATTATTAGTGACCATTAGTGACAATGTTTTTCACATTCTGACAGCGTCCTGAAATTATTTTGATTCCCTTGGCAGCCACCAAAAATGAATTTTACGCATTTCTTCAAGTTTGAGATATAATAATATCTTAAAATGGGAGCTTGACATGGACCATGATTCCTCGGAAGTGAACATTCGGGATCTATAAGCATAAAAATAATTAAAAAAATATAAACAAATATAATATATATAAATAAATATAAAAATGAAAATTATTAATAATGAATAAATATATTTCACATAATCCCAGAAAAAAAGTCTGTCAAATTATTCTTTATAAATTTTAAGTAAATTAATTAAATAAAAATTTGAAAATAAATTGGTAAATCTTAAATTTATTTTTAAATAATTTTTACTAATTAAAAAATAATTATAATTGTTCATTTGGGGAATTTTAGTAAAATATTTTATTCTACTCACAATTCACCAATGTTTATTGATAAACAAATTAACGAAAACTTCATTCTAAACCCTGAAAAACTGCAAAGAAAATGAAAGATAAATAAATAAAAAATATTAATCTATAATCTGCAAATGAAATAGAGATAAAAGAAATGGAAAACTTTACATGAAATGTGATATTTCTAATGAATTTTGTAACAAGTTGACCAATATCATGAATATTGTGGAGAGGTCAATAAGAAATATGTCGAGCGCAATCAAAATTAAAAATAAAAATAATAAATTGTGAAAAGAAATATCATAAAAACGGATATAATAATAAAAAATAACATAAAAATAAACATAATAGCTTACTAAGAGAACTTATGCTTTCAAAAGCACAGATGAAAAGGCAAATGAAAAGAATTATTTTCATGTCAAATGTTTCTGATATTATCAATTCCAAGCTGATATTTATGCAGAAAACCCGTGGTAAAGAGCTGCAGTTGTGGGTGCCCACTTGACTGCATTATTCTTTAAAATTTCCATTCAAACTAAACAATTTCTGAAACCATCGGAAAATCGTGTAGGTTGTTGAAACAATATTTTCTTTTAACCGCCATTGAAAGGGCCAGGGGATGTTTGTATTTATTAAAACAAAAAGCATGGTAGATGAACTACTAAATGTGAGTCAATGTCTCAGTGAAAAACAAATTTTCTCAGAAATTCTAGGTCTCGAATTATAAAGCATTAGAAAAGCATTTTTCAAGCTAAAATTTGAAAGCTTTTTAATACAATGGTTCACAGCATGCTTGGCATGGATGTTTTACGATATATATTTAAGGTGTAACTAACTTCGAAGGGTTTTGTGTATTTATTTTAACATTTTGCAACCTCAAAATATTTGTCAAGATATTTATTATGAAATCACATAAATGCTTTAGTCACTATTTTGTTTTGGCCTCTGGTCACAAGTAAACATAAAGGTTCATAATTACTTACTAAATAACAATTATTATTGGCAACATAAAATAAATAATAAATGGCCAAAAAAATATAAATTGATGAGCCAACATTAAATCTAAACCCAAATCTTAATAATATGTATTTGTTAATAATTTTATTTGAGTACTTTAAAACAAAAATTGCAATTTCTCAGCACAAATCCGTTTGTTTACAGCGCGATTAAATGCATTTTTTAATTATTGAAAACTGCAGTCAGAGCATAATTTCATAGTTTATATGAGTGATTTTTACTTTTGTTTTTGTTTATTTCTCATTATAATTCTCTTTCACATTATGACATTATTGTTTTCATTGGTTAGTTTTGTTGAGATTTTGCAAATAGTTTCAATAAAAATGTAAAAAGTAAACATTACAAAATCGATTGAAAATTTGGAAAATGGAAAAATCAATATTTTTCGATGTAAGAAAATGATTTGATTTAATTGGCTAACTTCTATTCGGTGAGGGAACAAGTTGAATATAATTGGAATTGAAACGTTATTTTGTTGATAATCAAACTTAACTATAGTTTGTCAGATTCTTTGAATAATTAATCACAATTAAATTTTAGATAGCAATTAATTTATTTATAATTTGAGGTGTTTTAATAGATTTAATTAAATTTTTACTTTTATTATATTTATCATATTGACCAACTGTTATTGAAATTGGCAAAAAGGTTAAGTACATAATATTTCTCCCATAAATGACTTAGTCCAAAATTTTTACTCTTCATAGATCATTTCTAAAAAAGAAGTCATTGATAATTTAGGGATCATAATATTTATCAGAGGACATTTGAACTTTTGCCCAGGGTCATAGTTTTATAACATACACAAAACCCTTCGAAGTTAATTACACCTTAAATTAACGATTGTACGAGGACTAAGACATCCATGCCAAGCATGGTGTGAACCATTGTATTAAAAAGCTTTCCAATTTTAGCTTGAAAAAATGCTTTTCTAATGTTAAATAATTTGAGACCTAGAATTTCTGAGAAAATTTGTTTTGACTGACGCTTTTTTATACCACGCTTTTTGTTTGATTAAATGCAAATTTCAAATATAAAACATCACCTGAACATCTCCTGGTCCTTTCAATGGCGGTTAAAAGAAAATATTGTTTCAACAACCTACACGATTTTCCGATGGTTTCAGAAATTGTTTAGTTTGAATGGAATTTATAAAGAATAATGCAGATAACATCTATGATAGTATTGTCAAGTGGGCACCCACAACTGCAGCTCTTTACCACGGGCTTTTTGCATATATATATCAGCTTGGAATTGATAATATCAGAAACATTTGACATGAAAATAATTCTTTTCATTTGCCTTTTCATCTGTGCTTTTGAAAGCATGAGTTCTCTTAGTAAGCTATTATGTTTATTTTTATGTTATTTTTTATTATTATATCCGTTTTTATGATATTTCTTTTCACAATTTATTATTTTTAATTTTTATTGCGCTCGACATATTTCTTATTGACCTCTACACAATATTCATGATCTTGGTCAACCTGTTACAAAATTCATTAGAAATATCACATTTCATTTTAAGTTTTCCATTTCTTTTATCTCTATTTCATTTGCAGATTATAGATTAATATTTTTTATTTATTTATCTCTCATCTTCTATGCAGTTTTTCATGGTTTAGAACAGTGGTGGTCAACCCAAATCAATCGAAGGGCCAAATTTTCGGAACAATACTATCACGGGCCACAATAAATTCATTTATATAAATATAACTCGTTTTTACGATTCAAGTAAACTTAGAATCAATTTTTTAAATTATAAACATGCTTAATTCGAATATGAATTCTAAAAAAGACAATTATTGATTTGATGTTTAAAATTGTCTCCGGGCCACATCAAAACGCTTCGCGGGTCACATTTGGCCCGCTGGCCACCGGTTGGCCATGGCTGGTTTAGAATGAAGTTGTCGTAAATTTGTTTTTCAATAAACATTGATGAATTGTGAGTAGAATAAAATATTTTACTAAAATTCCCCAAATGAACAATTATAATTATTTTTTAATTAGTAAAAATTATTTAAAAATACATTTAAGATTTACCAATTTGTTTTCACATTTTTATTTAATTAATTTACTTAAAATTTAAAATGAATTCATATTTGAATTAATTTAATTAATTTAATAATATTAACAATGCTATAAATAATTCATTATTAATAATTTTATATTTATTTTCATTTTATATTTATTTATATATTTTTAATTATTTTTATGCTTATAGATCCTGAATGTTCACTTCCGAAGAATACTGGTCCATGTCAAGTATTTATTCCAAAATGGTATTTTAACTCAAACTCGAAGAAATGCGAAAATTTCATTTATGGTGGCTGCCAAGGGAATAAAAATAATTTCAGTAGTAAGGCAGAATGTGAAAAACATTGTCACTAATGGTCGTAATAATAAAAGCATGTAGGACCAATAAAAACTGATATTTCATCAAATAAATTTAATTTGAATTCATTTTTTGTATTTAATTATTATATTAACATAAAGAAATAAATAGTTAATAATAATTAATAATTGTTAATAATTTATTTGAGTAATAATTATATAGTTTTGTCATTTTCCCGGTTATTTTACTATTACATTTTATTTCATTTTCATCATTATTTCTATAATTACTCAATCTCTAACATTATTCATGTATAAATTGTCAACATATCGTTATCATAATATTGTTTGGGTTAATATTGGAAGACACAAAAAAATAAAATAAATCATGAAAAATTCGGTTAAATCAATAAAAATACCAAAAATAATAAAAATATAAAATTAAATTAAAATTTAGTAGAAATTGAAAATTAAAATAGATCGGGGAAACGAGTATGGTTGAACACTGAGTCATGAGACAAACTCAAAAATAATAATAAAGAGATAAAGGTGTTAAGTAGTATGTTTAATAAGAAAATTGATGGGCCCGAAAGAGTCTCCGTTAAAACTTGTGGCGGGACAATCGGGGTGCAGGCTGTGTTATGTGATGTAACAATAATAAATAAAAAAAACAAAATTAATATTCAACAATATTCAATTAATATCACACGTTTACTGAACAAAATAAAAATAATACTACTTGGNTGACATGAAAATAATTCTTTTCATTTGCCTTTTCATCTGTATATTTGAAAGCATAAGTTCTCTTAGTAAGCTATTATGTTTATTTTTATGTTATTTTCTATTATTATATCCGTTTTTATGATATTTCTTTTCACAATTTATTATTTTTATTTTTAATTTTGATTGCTCTCGACATATTTCTTATTGACCTCTACACAATATTCATGATCTTGGTCAACCTGTTACAAAATTCATTAGAAATATCACATTTCATGTAAAGTTTTCCATTTCTTTTATCTCTATTTCTTTTTCAGATTATAGATTAATATTTTTTATTTATTTATCTCTCATCTTCTATTCAGTTTTTCATGGTTTAGAACAGTGGTGGTCAACCCAAATCAATCGAAGGGCCAAATTTTCGGAACAATACTATCACGGGCCACAATAAATTCATTTATATAAATATAACTCGTTTTTACGATTCAAGTAAACTTAGAATCAATTTTTTAAATTATAAACATGCTTAATTCGAATATGAATTCTAAAAAAGACAATTATTGATTTGATGTTTAAAATTGTCTCCGGGTCACATCAAAACGCTTCGCGGGTCACATTTGGCCCGCTGGCCACCGGTTGGCCATGGCTGGTTTAGAATGAAGTTGTCGTAAATTTGTTTTTCAATAAACATTGATGAATTGTGAGTAGAATAAAATATTTTACTAAAATTCCCCAAATGAACAATTATAATTATTTTTTAATTAGTAAAAATTATTTAAAAATACATTTAAGATTTACCAATTTGTTTTCACATTTTTATTTAATTAATTTACTTAAAATTTAAAATGAATTCATATTTGAATTAATTTAATTAATTTAATAATATTAACAATGCTATAAATAATTCATTATTAATAATTTTATATTATTTTTCATTTTTATATTTATTTATATATTTTTAATTATTTTTATGCTTATAGATCCTGAATGTTCACTTCCGAAGAATACTGGTCCATGTCAAGTATTTATTCCAAAATGGTATTTTAACTCAAACTCGAAGAAATGCGAAAATTTCATTTATGGTGGCTGCCAAGGGAATAAAAATAATTTCAGTAGTAAGGCAGAATGTGAAAAACATTGTCACTAATGGCCGTAATAATAAAAGCATGTAGGACCAATAAAAGCTGATATTTCATCAAATAAATTTAATTTGAATTCATTTTTTGTATTTAATTATTATATTAACATAAAGAAATAAATAGTTAATAATAATTAATAATTGTTAATAATTTAGTTGAGTAATAATTATATAGTTTTGTCATTTTCCCGGTTATTTTACTTTTATATTTTATTTCATTTTCATCATTATTTCTATAATTACTCAATCTCTAACATTATTCATGTATAAATTGTCAACATATCGTTATCATAATATTGTTTGGGTTAATATTGGAAGACACAAAAAAATAAAATAAATCATGAAAAATTCGGTTAAATCAATAAAAATACCAAAAATAATAAAAATATAAAATTAAATTAAAATATAGTAGAAATTGAAAATTAAAATAGATCGGGGAAACGAGTATGGTTGAACACTGAGTCATGAGACGAACTCAAAAATAATAATAAAGAGATAAAGGTGTTAAGTAGTATGTTTAATAAGAAAATTGATGGGCCCGAAAGAGTCTCCGTTAAAACTTGTGGCGGGACAATCGGGGTGCAGGCTGTGTTATGTGATGTAACAATAATAAATAAAAAAACAAAATTAATATTCAATTATAATCACACGTTTACTGAACAAAATAAAAATAATACTACTTGGGTCAATTCAGCTTCGTAATTCAATTTCTTAATTCAGTTTCTTAGTTCAATTTCTTAATTCAGTTTCTTAATTCAGTTTCTTAATTCAGTTTCTTAATTCAATTTCTTAATTCAGTTTCTTAATTCAATTTCTTAATTCAGTTTCTTGATTCAATTTCTTAATTCGGTTTCTTGATTCAATTTCTTAATTCAGTTTCTTGATTCAGTTTCTTAATTCAAATTTGTTTAGCATTTGAACTTACTAATAGAGGTTTTGAAGAAATATAATTAATCATTCAATTACTTTCGATTTTTTTTATTTCCTATAGCGATAATTTACTATAGTTTTTTTTAGGGATAATAATATATAGTTTTTTTTTGAAAATCTGGATTTCCCAGATGGTGGCATTTTATATTTTAGTATTCACAATTCCTAATTGTGAACACTAAAATATTAACAAAAATAGCTGTACATTACATAACTTCCCCCTTTAAACCCGGAGGTTAACATGAATCAATAGAAAGTAACATAAAAAAAATTACATTCAATAACCTTTTTTTATATGTTTTTATGTATTTTGTTTCTGTTTCTTTGTATTTACAAGCTGGATACAACAAAAACTTACAATTTACTCTATATTTACAACAATATTAATAAAAAACTGTACAATTGGCATTGTTTGTGCGTGTGTTTTTTTGTTGGTGTTTTAATTAAGACAATCATTGTATCGTTTTTTGTATAGGGGTGTGATTATTGTATCTTTATCAAATAGTTTGATTAAGTTTTTGGTGTTAAATGTGATTCTTTTGTGAATTGATTGTGTTTTCGTTTGTGTTTGTGTTTTGTTTTCTGGTAGGTTGTTTTGTGGGTTTTCGTTTTGGTGATAGGGTTTTATTCGTCTTATGTTTATTTTCATTTTGTTGTTGTTTTTGATTATTGTGGCGCGGTTTTTGTTAATTTCTAGGAGTTTGAATGGACCCTCGTATTTGGATTCGAATCCTTTTGTGAATGGTTTTTTTATTAAGATGAACTCTGTTGTTAATACTATTTTTCCGTCTTATTCGGAGTCCGGTCTTCTTTTTAAAATTCCTTTTGGTTTCTGTTCGGTGGTTTCGCTATTTTTGTTTGTTGTTTGTTTGATGTTTTCAGTGTTTTTGTTTGTATCTGATTTAAGTGATGGCAAGTTTGTTGCTTTTCCGAAAACCTCGTATGCTTGACTTTCATTATCTAATGAGTTTGGGCTGTTTCTTAGTCCGATTAGTATAGTGGGTAGTTTATTTAACCAGTTTTGATCGTTGGCTTTTGTTCTGATGCTTTCTTTTAATGTTCAGTGGAACCGTTCAATTTTCCCGTTTGATTGTAGGTTGTAAGCTGTTGTTCGGTTCCTTTTGATGTTGTATTTGTTACAGAGTATTTTGAACATTTCTGACTCGAACTGTCTACCTTGGTCAGTTATGATTGCTTTTGGTTGGCCATAACGAGCTATCCAATTTAATTCGATCATTTCACAGATATTTTTCGCGCTGATTTCTTTTATTGGGATTACTTCGAACTAGTTGGATTTCCTGTCTATAATTGTTAGGAGGTATTTGTAGTTGTCGTTTGGTGGTAATGGTCCTACCACATCTGTGTGTATTGTTTCGAATATTTCGTTGCTTGGGAAGTTTACTTTTTGTGTTTTGAGTTTTTTTGTTGTTTTGTTTAGTTGACAGCTGTGACAACTCTTGACGTAGTTTTTGATATCTTTCCGCATGTTAGGCCATATATAGTTGTTATGTATTAGCTCGAAGGTTACTTTGTTTCCCGGGTGATTAATCTTGTGTATCTTTTCGATACAGTTTTGGCGGAATTCCTCCGGGAGTAATATTCGTTTGTTGCTTTCGTTGGAGACGTCGTGCCATACTCCGTTGAGTTCTTGTAGTTTCAAACTGTATTTAGTGGGGAGTTTGTTAATTGTTTCATTTTGTTTGGATTTAATTTGATCCAATTCGATTATCTCTTCGAATTCCAGGGAGTTTATATCACTTTCGTTTCTTGATAGAGCGTCCGCTGCTGTGTTTGATTTTCCCGCTATGTAGTTTATTGTGCAGTTGAATTGTGAAATGCAATAGATTTGTCTGATCTGCCTTGGTGAAGGATTCTTCATTTCGATCGCGTTAGTTAGCGGTTTGTGATCTGTGAATATTTTGATGTTTCGTCCTTCAAGCAAATGTTGGAAGTGTTTGATTGCTTCGTGTATTGCCAGGAGTTCTCTGTCGAATGTTGAGTATCTTGTTTGGTGTGACTTTAGTTTTTTAGAGAAAAATCCTAGTGGTTGTTTGCCGTGTTTGTTTTCTTGAAAAATTGTTGCGCCCATGGCAAAACCTGAACAGTCTGTTGTTAGTTGGTAATCTAGCTCTGGATCTGGGTAACCAAGTAGTGTTACCGTTGACAGACTTTGGCTTTCTCGAAAATATCGGTTGTCTGTTGTGTCCAGTTTATTATGACATTCCGTTTTGTTTTGATAATGTCATTTAGTGGGGCTAGTAGTTTGCTGCAGTTTGGGATGTAAGAATGTTAAAAGTTTACCATTCCTAGAAATCTCCTCAACTCTCTTGTGTTTGTCGGCAGTTTGTAATTTTTTATGCTGTTTATTTTGTTTTCAATTGGTTGTGTTCCTTTGTCGTTTAGTGTATGACCGAGGAAGTTTATTTCTGTTTTTATAAATTCACATTTTTGTGTATTTATTTTCAATTTTGCTTTGTTCAGCGTTTCAAATACTTTTTCTACGTCTTTTAAATGGGTTGCTTTATCTGGGCTTGTAATTAGAATGTCGTCCAGGTAAGCAATTGTGTTTTTGTTGTTTTTCATTGTTTGGTCCATGAATCTTTGGAAAGTTGCTGCGGCGTTCCGTAAACCGAAAGTCATTCTGTTGTACTCGAACATTCCTATCGGTGTTGTTATTGCTGTCTTTTTTACATCTTCTTTTCTAATAGGTATCTGGTGGTATGCTTTTTGCAAATCTATTTTGGAGAAGTATTTGACGCCGTTTATTCGGTTTATTATGTATTTTATTATAGGTAATGGGTAGCTGTCTGGTTCTGTTATTTTATTCAGAAGTCTGTAATCGCCGCAAGCTCTCCAATCGCCATTAGTTTTTTGTTTTAGCATCAGTGCTGATGACCATTCAGAGTTTGAATGTCTGACTATGTTGTTTTCCAATAGTTCGTTGAAAATGTTTTTTGTGATTTCTATTTTTTTGGGATTCAGTGGTCTTACTTTTGCATGTACTGGATTTTCATTTGTCAGAATTGCGTGTTCGGTGGTTTGTTCTGATTTGTCATCGAATTGGACTGGTTCCATTAGTTCTTTGTATCGTTCTAGGATTTTGTTGATTTCTGGTGTAATTTTTTCTAGGTTAGTTTTGTTGTTTGTGTTTAAAGTTACCACACCTATGTCAATTTTTGGTTTCTCTCTGTTGCTCATGATGTGTCGTGATGTTGTTGTATCGGTATTTTCTAATATTTGTTTGTTTTTGCAATCCACTAGGAGGTTGTACTTTGTTAGGAAATCTGCTCCTATTATTGCTTGTTGAACGTCAGCTATTGTGAATGTCCATTTGTAATTTTTTTTGTTTATATTCAGATTTAGTGTTTGTTGTCCGAATGTTTTGATGCTTGCTCCGTTGGCTGCTGTTAACGGTTTATCTGCGGTTTTTGTATTTTTATACATGTAATGTGGCAGTAATGAGATCACCGAACCGGTGTCTATTAGAAAATCAGTGTTATTTGTGTGCACCCAAAATGTATTGTTTTTGCCACCTAATGTGGGTGCTATCATTAGTGACTTTTTTAGTTTTCCTGCTCTGTTTTATGATAGTCGCAGGGTTTTATGCATTTGTATGCTTTGTCGCCAAATTTATTATGAAAGTAGCAGAGGTATTTGTTTAGGAGGTCATTTCTTGAATCCCTTTCTGGGATGCTGTTTCGGTAATTGTTGTATCGGTTTGAGGAGTTTGACCGGTTTCTGTAGTGGCCGTTTGGGGATTGTCTGTGGCTGTAGTTCTGTCTGTTGTTTCTGTTAGATGGTCGGTCATAGTTTTGTCTGTTTTGATTATATGATAGTTGGTCTGTGTTAAAATTGTTTCTGTTGAATAGGTCTCTGTTTTCGTTTGGGTTGAAATTTTGCCTGTTGTATTTCTCTTTTATTTCGGCTAGTTCCGCTTTTATTTGTCTGTTTTCGACAATTATTTCGTCGAATTTGCTGATCAAAGTGTTTATTAATCGGTTTGTTGTTTCATTTGGTTCGGTGTTTTTGTTGATTGGTTGGTTGTTGTGATTAGTTTTATTTCTGTTGTAGTTTTGGGTACTACAGATTGTGGGGTAGATTTCTTCGTTTATTTTATCCGCTATGTCAGCGAGTGTTTCGACATCAGCGTTACTGCTAGCGGCTAGTATTCGTCTAATTTCCGGTGGCATAGCGCGCATAAAGAATTCTTTCACCAATTCGTTGGAACCGGAGTTTGTCATGTTTGGTTGTAGATACTCCAGTTTTTGTTTTAATTGTCGTAGGAAATTTGTGGGCTTGTTGTCCCTTAACTGTGTATTGTTGAGGCATAACTATAGCATTTGCCTTCTGTTGACTTTGTTTTTGTTGGTCAATATGTTACACAGTTTTGTAAAAGGGTCATCGTTTTTCGATATTTCATCAATTTGGTCGGTCATTTCGTTTAATTTGTTGCTCGGTAGTGCCGCTATTATGTTGGAGCATAGGGATTTTGTTGACTTGACTCCCGATAGCGTTAAGGTTAGTTTCGCGAATTCTAACCATTTTTGCGGTGTTCCGTTGTCATCTGTGAAATAGTTGGGGATATTTGTTTTTGGGTTGATTATTGAATTAATGGTATGTGTGTTTTCTGGGTTGGTGTTTGGGTTGTAGTAGTAATTGGTGCTTTCTGATGTTTGAGTATTATCGTAGTTGTTAGGTGTTTGTGGAATATTTGTTGGGTTTGTTTGATTTGATGCCATTAATTGTTTTGTTGCTGTTTTTTATTGCATGTTGTGCGAAAAAAATAGTGGTTTGTTTGAAGGATATGGCCTACTGTGTTCGGCCAACAGTGTCACTAGCCTTTATAGTTCTATAATAACTATACTGAAAGGTTTCGTGATTGAAAGAAAACGTCGAATGCGTGTGTGTTGTATATATTTTTTTACTTCTGACACCAGTTGTTAAGTTAATAAGTTCCTATTATATTTGTGTGTTTTATGAAATTTGATGAGCCCGAAAGAGTCACAGTTAAAAATGTGGCGGGACAATCGGGGTGCGTGTTATGTATATTACAAGTTAAATAGAAATAGAAGTAAAATTCAACAATATTCAATTAATATCACACGTTTACTGAACAAAATAAAAATAATACTACTTGGGTCAATTCAGCTTCGTAATTCAATTTCTTAATTCAGTTGCTTAATTCAATTTCTTAATTCAGTTTCTTAATTCAATTTCTTAATTCAGTTTCTTAGTTCAATTTCTTATTTCAGTTTCTTGATTCAATTTCTTAATTCGGTTTCTTGATTCAATTTCTTAATTCAGTTTCTTGATTCAGTTTCTTAATTCAAATTTGTTTAGCATTTGAACTTACTAATAGAGGTTTTGAAGAAATATAATTAATCATTCAATTACTTTCGATTTTTTTTATTTCCTATAGCGATAATTTACTATAGTAAAATATCGCTATATAGTTTTTTTTTTGAAAATCTGGATTTCCCAGATGGTGGCATTTTATATTTTAGTATTCACAATTCCTAATTGTGAACACTAAAATATTAACAAAAATAGCTGTACATTACATAACTTCCCCTTTAAAACCGGAGGTTAACATGAATCAATAAAAAGTAACATAAAAAAAATTACATTCAATAACCTTTTTTTATATGTTTTTATGTATTTTGTTTCTGTTTCTTTGTATTTACAAGCTGGATACAACAAAAACTTACAATTTACTCTATATTTACAACAATATTAATAAAAAACTGTACAATTGGCATTGTTTGTGCGTGTGTTTTTTTGTTGGTGTTTTAATTAAGACAATCATTGTATCGTTTTTTGTATAGGGGTGTGATTATTGTATCTTTATCAAATAGTTTGATTAAGTTTTTGGTGTTAAATGTGATTCTTTTGTGAATTGATTGTGTTTTCGTTTGTGTTTGTGTTTTGTTTTCTGGTAGGTTGTTTTGTGGGTTTTCGTTTTGGTGATAGGGTTTTATTCGTCTTATGTTTATTTTCATTTTGTTGTTGTTTTTGATTATTGTGGCGCGGTTTTTGTTAATTTCTAGGAGTTTGAATGGACCCTCGTATTTGGATTCGAATCCTTTTGTGAATGGTTTTTTTATTAAGATGAACTCTGTTGTTAATACTATTTTTCCGTCTTATTCGGAGTCCGGTCTTCTTTTTAAAATTCCTTTTGGTTTCTGTTCGGTGGTTTCGCTATTTTTGTTTTTTTTTTCGCTACCTACTCCAATCCATCTAGCCATCATTTTCCCATCATTTTATTTCATCGATCGATAGTCTAATTTGAAGCTGAGTGCAAGACCTTTCGAATGAGCTATTGAAGGTATCATCATCATTATTAATGATAAAGTTATTAATATTTTCCCGAGACCATTTTCAAGGTCATTTGACTATTTTATTATTATTTTTAAAAATATTATTTTTTTCAAGGTCAATTTTTTTTCAAGGTCAAAATATTTTTTCAAGGTCATATTTAAAAATTTAAATTTACAGAGTTCCCGCCAACAAAAAAGTATTCAATGATAGCTCATTAAAGCCCAATCCAAGACCTTTCGAATGAGCCATATATCTCGTTATTAACATTATTATTTCTAAAGATATTATTATTATTATTATTATTATTATTATTATTATTATTATTATTATTATTATTATTATTATTATTATTATTATTATTATTATTATTATTATTATTATTATTATTATTATTATTATTATTATTATTATTATTATTATTATTATTATTATTATTATTATCATTATTATTATTATTATTAGTATTAATCTATATACTCCGAGTCTATCCGACAAAATATTTTGTCCCCCTATGGGTATTGCTCACAAGGGTACTGCTCACGCTCAACAACTCGCATTCGATTATTTTATTTTTTCAAGTTGATATTATTATTTTTTTTCAAGGTCATATTATTATTTTCAAGGTCATATTATTATTTTATTTTTGTTTTAATTATCGATTACGTAATAATTTAATTTTGTTTAAATCGTTGATTATACAATAATATTTTTGTTTAAATTATCGATTATGTAATAATTTAATTTTGTTTAAATCGTTGATTATATTATTTTTTTTGTTTTAATTATCGATTACTTAATAATTTAATTTATCATTATTATTGGGAAAGATATTAACGCCCGCGCGGAAGATGTTATTTTCAAAATTATTATTTTCAAAGTTTTAATCAATATTTATATAATAATAATAATTATTATTATTATTATTATTATTACTATTATTATTATTATTATTATTATTATTATTATTATTATTATTATTATTATTATTATTATTATTATTATTATTATTATTATTATTATTATTATTAATATTTTCAAAGTTATTTTCAAAGTTATTTTGAAAATTCTTCTTATTATTATTATTATTATAATTTGCAAATATTCATAAAACCTAATTTCTACGTCCATTTCATGCTTTCAGCATTTTCATCATTTGCATGAATATTTTAATAATTTTCAATATTTTCATAATTTCCAACATTTTCATGATTTTCATAATTATTAATATTTTCATGGATTTTTAACATTTTCATAACTTACTACATTTTCAATATTTTCATTATTATTTCAGGAACATTTTCATTAGTTACATGAACATTTTCATCAAATATTTTTCAAAGTAATATTTCCGTTAGCTTATTTTCAAACAGTTTTTTCAAAGTCCTTATTAATACTATTATTATTATTATTAATTACAAAGTTGTATTATTATAGTAGTAAGATGTGTCACCTCCAGGACATGTCACATCCAGGACAGGTCAAGGTCATTTTTTTTAAAGGTCAAGGTCAAATTTTTTAAGGTCAAGGTCAATTTTTTTAAGGTCAAGGTCAATTTTTTTCCCCCTCGAATACATCAACTCAAATTTAACAAGGTTAGTCACACAAATCGAATTCTGAAATCAAACAAATGTATTTAATAAAAATTTAAATCATCGACATACACAACCCGAAGGGGCTGGCGCGGTAGTTTGTAAATTTGGTTTAGTTTGAATATTATTATTTGATACATAGTTTTATTATTTACAATATTCAAAGTATTAATAACAAAGGTAAAGAAATAAATGTTTATTAAATGTATATAGTATGATACTCATTAATATACATTGAACATGCTTTACATTTGCGAACATTTGAATCATGGCATTTAGAACATACAATTACATGTCCGCAAGGTAAAAACAAAACCGATACTTGATTTTCTTTACAAATGTAACAAGTTAAATACATTTTCCTACCATCATTGAGTTTTTTCCTTAGCTTATTTTCAATCAATTCGGATTTCGAATCCATTCATAAATCAATCTACTACTATATCCTGGTTCCAGCCTTAAATCCATACAATTCCAAAGCATTCATTCAATGAATCATTATCTACTATTGCTTTGTCTAAATGCATCAAATAAATCGATAACTTCAAAATGCATTTATTGTAATTAAATAAATCAATCAAATATCCAATGGAGGAATGTTTGAAAATTTCTAAAATTTTTATGGTTTCCTTTTCAGTGAGAGTATCATAATTGTTCATAAAATCTTCAACGGTGCAGTTTAAAAACTTGAATGATCTCGTGGTCATCAGTAATTTCTTAATAAATTTATGAAAATACTTATATTCTGCACACATTTATAAGAGATACATTAAAACAACTCATTTATTAAACAAGAAAATAATTTAAAATCAATAATGGTAATTTTAAGGATTATATTCGATAGATTTTATTGAATAATGGTTCATTAAAAAGGTCTTGAAGAGCTCTATCCAATGGTTATATATTTGAAGATATAATGTTTGTGCACAATATAGTAAGTATTATTATTTTTATTATTATTTTTATTAACAAACTACATTCTAATAAAATACTTTTACACATCAAATTATTAAAAAAAAAAAAAAAAAAATCAAAGAAATAAAACCGATAATTATAAAACGAAAAAGAGACTTTACAATAATTTCTATTTTACAAAAATTCAAACAAGTCCGATCACAGAATTAAATTAATCTTGTAGATGTTGATTGATGAGATCGGGATCTGCTCCTGATTGAATATCATTATCGTCATTATCAATGACATCAACCCCTAAATAATGACCATATGCAAAACTAGAGTTTTTCTCTACCCAAGCTCTTTTATCATCATGATTAGTTAAAGCAATCTTTGAGTTTTTAAAGGTAAAAAGCTGATGATTTCGGGTTCCTATTCTAGTCTGAGGTACAGAAATAACTGTGTTGTTGTTGTAACAGTCTAAATAGGATTGATGTTTTATATCTGTACCTGGTAATTTTACGCCCTTAGCTCTCAATGTAGATTTATTTCCTAAAAGACTGTAGCACTTTGGTCGCAAGAAAACCCACTCACTATATCCTACACCCTTACTCTCATCCTTAAACTTTCCTATAACTGAGTCGAGTCTCCTAGAATATAAAGGATGAGAGGGATCATAATTTGAGGTGTCTAACAAGTCATCCGAAATCATCGCTGGCAAAAGAACGTCAAGCTTTACATTTTTTACCTCTAAGAAGAAACTATCGGTATCACCCGCAACTATATTTATATCACAGTTAAACTGACTCCTATATTTTGCTAATTCTATGTACTGTAATTGATACATCCTTAGTTTGGATAAATCCAGCACTGATTGTCCGATGTAGCTGGGTCTATCCAAACATATAGACTCCTTATTGAGATGTACACCAAAAAGATCATCATCAATTTTGATGGTTTTTCTAAATGATGGTTTTGATGAATATGTAATTAATTTTTCCGCGGAATTACATAGTCGTAAATTTAATCTCTTCTTAAGGTTTTCAACGGATTTACCGTACAAGCTATTATTATACAATTTGAATAAATCTCTGTACAGTTCACTGCTTGCTTCAGCTCTTAGCTGTGTATTTTTATTTATATAATTTTTAAAAATCGGTGCTTGCTTGAATTTTATAGCCCTATGGATGTGTACAACTTTGGCACCAAGAGACAAATAAAGCTTGAGAAGCCTCCAATGAAGAACATGGTTCTTCTTTGGCCAATGCGTGAGCATCAACTTCTCAACTTTCGAACCAGGCGGGCACATTTTCTCAGGAGCAAGAGGAAAGTCATTTAAAAATCATGAAAAATTTCTGGAATATCTATATCCACTTCTATGGTATAACCATAGGGAAGGATTTCAATGTCAGCATTCATGCACTCAAGCAATACATCATTCAATCCATCATACACCCAAGTGAAATCAGCAAAAGGAAGATTTTGGCTAAGAGCCCAACCATACAGATTATTTATATCAATATATAATAATTCTGTATTATCAGAAGCAGCAACGTAATGTTTGTTAACAAATGTTAACCCACCACGTATTCCTCCTTCGTAAAAATTGTCCTTGTCCTGTAAAAGTTCTATAGGCTC
>CAUHTR010004046.1:0-36430 GCA_959609185.1 Schmidtea polychroa | reverse complement strand
TAATTTATTTATTTATTTATACACCTATCCCCAGATTTACACGGTACTTGTTTTACACGTTTTCGCTTTTACACGGTTTTCCAAATAATTTTTTTTGTTTTGGAGAAATTATTAACGACAATTCATACACCCCTGATCAGGTTTTCAATGCTGATGAGTGTAGTGAGCCGTTACATGGCCTTAACAATATCTATATACCTATTATACTATATTATATTATATTATATTATATTATATATATATATATATATATATATATATATATATATATATATATATATATATATATATATATATATATATATATATATATATATATATATATATATATATATATATATATATATATATATATATATATATATATATATATATATATATATATATATATATATATAAATGCGCGGTCACCAGCGAATAAGGACCAAGCAGAACACAATTACAGTCAATCGAAATTCGTGCGATCAGCTAATACTTCTACTTATCAATCAGGTGCTATTAATCAATCTCAGACGAGTAAAGCAAATTCGATGCCATGTTATCATTATCAAGAGTAACTGTATACGGCTCCCAATAGTTTTAGTGTTGGCTCTCATATACCAACACCCTCATCCATTACAATTCGCGAAATACGGAACAAATCCTGACAATAATATGAACCCGAATAAATCTTTTTATCAAACCACCACACGTCTTTACAAATTCTGATCAATGTGATTATGCAAAAAAGGATCAGAACGGCAAAGGATATACATTTCCTCAAATATTGTATGCGAATGACAATGGTCAAATTGGTTCATGGACAAATCGGCAGGCTGTAAAATCTTTAGAAATAATCGGACTATATGAAAACTTTGTAATTCAAATTAAAAATTTTGGTAATTTAAATAAAAACTGACATTAACTCTTTATGATTTATTTTATAAGTTTTCAATTTTATCAGCCAATTTGTAGAAAAATGCGACCATTATATACATATGAGGAATTAATTAATTGGAAGCCAGTTAATACTAGCAACAAATGTATATTTGATTACCAGAAACCAATATTCCAAGAAATGAATGGAATGAAAGTTGTCGAAAATCATAATTCGCAACGCAATAAAGTTCTCTTATGTCATGATATGAAAGGCGGTTATCTAGACAATGCTCTTACTGAAAATTCTATTGCCAAATCACCAGATCGGATTGCCCCAACCACAACATTGGTGTCAGAAGTGCCAGAACAATGTTCAAGATTTGAACAATTAGAAACTTATTTAGCGGCTAACTCATCTAATATCATTGCTAAATCCAGATTACAGGAAAAACAATCTATGTTAGTTTCTCATAAACGAACAGTGGAATTACGTCAAAATATGTTCCATATGTTTTCCAAAATATTTTCTGAATTAAACCTTTCATCAAAATTTAATCCTATATCCCATGATATTGATAGGCTGATAGACCATTTGATAATTGCTCATTCCTGCTGTTTGTCATTGAATCGAGAAGAGTATATCAAATTAATTCAGAAAATTCCAGATCGTGATTCTTTGGATCCTGTAGTCGTTCTATGTAAGGATTTAAATATGTATTATAAAGAATTACAGCAGTCTACATCATCAAGTAATTCCATATCAACCCCTGCAAATATCACAGATAATAATCATATTCCAAATGGTCAATTTCAAATTGCTGACCCGATAAATAAATCGTCTTTCAAATTTATCAGTAAAAGTATTCAATTACAATCTGAATCATCGGATACTAAATCCGAATTTCCCCTATTCAGTGCTTTCAATAGCTCAGCTGTTAATGATATTACTGAATTCCACAGTACACTGAATTCCACATCTCCCCTGTCAGGAGTTTCAGATCAGAAATCATTTATGAACAGTTTGAATTCAGTTAGTTCGTCGAATTCTCTGCTGGGAAGTTTTTACCAGTTAAATTCTCAAAACCACGCCGCAATCAACAATAACAACAATAATAATCAGTCATACGATCACAACATCAATCAACAGGCAAACAACAACGGTGTGCTTAACTACGGTCAGTGTCAGTATCGAAACGAAATGGATATAAATCGCATATTTGGCTCGGAGAAACCGAATTCACATTACGATCAGAAATATAAAGATACAGCCGATATAGATTTTGATTCGATCAATGTTTCCCGGCAAGCATTGGCTGAGATGATTGCCGTTGAAAATCGTCAAAAAATGACTCCGATCAATAATTATATACCAAATAACAAATTGCTGACGAGTGATGTCTTATACACAGCCCCACAACGCATCATGCTTCGACCAAATCCAAATGAATTCTTAATGCAACAGAATAATGATTTTTTCACATTAAACTCTCGTGCACCGGGACAGCCATTTATTCACGATGTTAAATAATATGTTATTTGTATATGTTATTAGTTTGTTATGTAGTAAGGAAATTGATGTGCCCGAAAGAGTCACCGATAGAAACAAAAAATGTGGCGGGACAATCGGGGTGCAGGCTATGTTTATGTTTCGACACAAATAGTTTATAAAACAGAAATAAAATTAATATTCAACAACTTTTATTAAATAGAACCAAAAATAACGTTACTTCGGTAATTATAACTTTGTTTCCGCACTTGGCACTTCGTTGAGATTAATAACTTTGTTTCAGAGATTAATAACTTTGATTTTCGTTTAGGAGATTAATAACTTTGTTTCGGAGATTAATAACTTGTTCCTGAGATTAATAACTTTGATTTTCGTTTAGGAGATTAATAACTTTGATTTTCGTTTAGGAGATTAATAACTTTGTTTCGGAGATTAATAACTTGTTCCTGAGATTAATAACTTTGATTTTCGTTTAGGAGATTAATAACTTTGATTTTCGTTTAGGAGATTAATAACTTTGTTCCAGGGATTAATAACTTTGTTCCAGAGATTATCGCTTAATATTCGCTTAAATAAATCGCTTAAATAATTCGCTTGAAAAACCAGAATCATATATTTTTAAATTTTTATATTATTGATTTTTTTATTTTTGTAATTTTTTCTATAGTGATAATTTACTATGGTAAATTATCACTATATAGTTTGTTTTTTTTATAAACATAAAATAAAAACCTTCGCCACGTACAACGTGAAGAATTGTTGTTTATATTCATAACATACGGTTAACAAAACCAAAAAAAAAATAAATAATTGCAATACATTACAGAACTTCCCCCTTTAAAACCGGAGGTTAACATTTAAACGGCTTTACATAATTACAGAGATAAGATAAAACGTATGTTCTTGTGTTTTGTGATGATTTAGGTGTGTTTATGTTTTGTGTTTTACAACTAGCACTTTATAAAAATTGTACAACAAAATCTTGTGGGTGCATGTGTTGTTTATTTGAGGCAATCGCTATAACGCTTTTTGTATTCTGGTGTGATTGTTGTGTTATTGTCGAAAATTTTTGTTGAGTCTTTTTCGCTGAATCTGATGTGTTTCTGGTTTGTCTGTATTTCTGTTCGTTCTTGAGTTTTGTACTTTGGGTGGTTGTTTTGAGGGTTTAGGTTGTGGTGATTGTTAAGAGTTGGTGTTTTGTTTTCGTGATATGGTTTTAATCTGCGTATGTTTATTTTGATTTGTTTATTGTCTTTTAAAATTGTGCCAACGTTTTTATACATATTTAACAGTTTGTATGGGCCTTCGTACTTTGTTTCAAATCCGCTAGTGAAGGGTTTCTTTACTAAAACCATGTCTATTATTAGTTCTGTTTGGTTTTGGGTTTTATTATTATTTTTGTTTTTTAGAATACTTTTTAGTATGGGTATTTGTGATTCTTTAGCGGTTGTTTTTATCTTGTTTTCGTTTTCGTCCTTTAAGTTTGGTAGGTTTGTATAGTGTCCAAAAACTGATTGGCTAGGGCTTTTGTTGTTTAGGCTTGAAGGGTTGTTTCGTAATCCTATTAGTATTTCTGGTAATTTTTCTAACCAGTTGTTGTTATTATTTGTTTTTGTTCTGATTGCTTGTTTTAATGATCGGTGTAATCTCTCGACTTTTCCGTTTGATTGTGGATTGTATGCTGTTGTTCTGGTTTTGTTGATGTTATATTTGTTGCAAAGTCCTTTGAAAATGTCGGATTCAAATTGCCTACCCTGATCGCTGATTATTGTCTTTGGGCAGCCATACCGGGCGAACCAGTTTAATTCTAATTTACTGCATATTTTTGCTGCTGATATTTCCTTTATGGGAATGGCTTCGAACCAATTTGTTTTTCGGTCTATTATAGTTAATAAGTACTTGTGTTTTTTATTTGGAGGTAGAGGGCCGACTATGTCGATATGTATCGTTTCGAACGGTTCAGAACTTGGGAATTGTACAATTGTTGTTTTGAATTGTTTTGTTGTTATTTTATTCTTTTGACACTGTGGGCAAATTTTTACGAATGTTTTTACGTCCCTTCTCATATAAGGCCAAACAACTTTGGTATGCAGAAGTTCGTATGTGGCTTTGTTTCCCGGATGGTAGATGTTGTGATATTTTTGGAGGTATTGGTCGCGCAGTTCTGCTGGTACTACAATCCTTTTGTTATTGTCATTTGAAGTGTCGTACCATATGCCGTCTATTTCTTCCAGGTGGAGTGAATTCAACCTTGGAGTTTCGATTGTTGTTTCTTTTTGTTTAGTTTTTAACTTTTCTAACTCTATGATGGGTGTTATGTTATGTGCATTTATGTCAGTTTCTATTCTTGATAATGCATCTGCACTTATGTTAGCTGAACCTGCTATGTATTTTATTTTGCAATTGAATTGTGAAATATAGTTTAATTGTCTTATTTGTCTCGGTGAAGGATTTTTCATGTTCATTGCGTTTATTAAGGGTTTATGGTCGGTATACACTTCGAAATCTTTTCCTTCCAATAGATATTGGAAATGTCTGATTGTATCATGTAACGCTAATAACTCCCTGTCAAAAGTGGAGTATCTCATTTGGTGAGTTTTGAGTTTCTTTGAGAAGAAAGCTATTGGTCTTTTTTCGTTATTTTCTTCTTGGAATATCGTTCCGCCCATTGCTACTCCCGAACAATCTGTGTTGACTATGTATGGTAAATCTTGGTTGGGATAGTTTAGGATGCTTGCATTTTTCAGATTTTCTTTTGCCTGTTCGAACGCTGTTATTAGTTTTTCGTTCCAATTTATTTTGATGTTTCTCTTTATTTTGTTCAGTTCATTGAGAGGGGCTAGCATTTCACTACATCTTGGTATGTATTTGTGATAGAAATTGATCATGCCAAGGAAACGTCTTAGCTCTTTTGTAGTTTTGGGTAGAGGGTAATTTTTGATTGCTTTGATTTTGTCGTCTAAAGGTCTTGTTCCATTTTCGTTTAACATGTGTCCCAAGAATTTTATTTCTGTTTTCAAAAATTCACATTTTTTTATGTTAATTTTTAGCTCATGTTTGCTTAATATTTCGAACACATTTTTAATATTTTGTATATGTTCTGTTTTGTTTGCTGATGCTATCAGGATGTCGTCAAAGTATGCGACTGTGTTCTGTTGATTTCGTAATATTTGGTCCATGAAGCGTTGGAAAGTGGCTGCAGCATTTTTTAATCCGAAAGGCATTTTGTTATACTCGAACAGTCCTATGGGTGTGATGATTGCTGTTTTCTTTATGTCTTCAGTTCTGACGGGAATTTGATGATAGGCTTTTTCTAAATCTATTTTGCTGAAAATTTTGGGTTTGTTAAATCTGTTGATGATATCGTTTATTATTGGGATTGGGTATTTGTCGGCTGTTGTGATATTGTTTAATGCTCTGTAGTCTCCACAGGCTCGCCATTCGCCGTTTGCCTTTTCTTTAAGCATGAGGGCTGATGACCAGTTTGAGTTTGAGTGTTTGACGATTTGGTTTTCTATTAGTTCGTCGAATATTTTCTTAGTTATTTCGAGTTTATTTTTGTCTAACTGTCTGACTTTTGCATGGACTGGGTTTCCGTTGCTAATTATTATGTGTTCGGTTATGCATTTTGTGTTATTGTTTGTCTCTAATTTATTAGTTATATTTGCTACATTTTGTATCAGTTTTGTGATTTCGTTAGGTATGTGCCAGTTTGTTTCTGTTTTATTTGTTTTTTCTTCACCGTTTTGGGCTGTTATTACTCCGATGTCACAATTGATTTGTTTCTTAGATTGTTTATTTTTGTGGTGTATGTCATTTGAATTGTTTGGTATGACTTTTCCATTCTTACAGTCGACTAATAGATTGAAGTATGAAAGGAAGTCTGCTCCTAAAATAGCTTGTTTGACTTCAGCGATAGTGAATTGCCAATTGTATTGTGTGTTGTTGATGGTGATGTTAATGTTTTGCTTTCCGAACGTTTTAATTGGGCTGCCGTTTGCTGCGCACAAATTTGCGGTTTCGGTTTTTGTGTTTTTGTATAGGTAATTCGGTAATAATGAAATTATTGAACCTGAATCAACGAGAAAATTGAGGCCATTGCTATGCACCGTGAAGGTTTGGCTGTCACCAAATATCGGTGCTATCATTGGTGACTTTATATGTTTCCCGACTCTTCTTTGTCGAAGGTGCAGGGTTTGTTGCATTTGTATGCTTTATTCCCAAATTTATTGTGGTAGTAACAATAGTTTTGGTTTGTGTATTTATTGGGGTTGTTCCCTGTTTTGTTTCTGTCGAAGCTGTTGCGGCTGCCAGATCGTGCATTTTGTCTGGGATAATTTTGTCTGTTTTCGTAATATTGCGTTCTCCTGGATTCTCTTCTTTGTAATTCGGTTATGTCTTTTCTTAGATTTTTGTTTTCAATAATTATTTCGTCGAATTTTGTTACCAGAGTTGAGAGGAGTTTGTTCGTTTCTGTAGTTTCTGAGCTATTGTGTACAGGTTTGTTTTCGTTGCTCTTAAAAATATTTTTGTTTTGGTAAGTTCTACATATTGTTGGGTATATTTCGTCGTTGATTTTGTCTGCTATGTTTGCCAGAGTATCGAGGTCTGTACAGTTGCTGACAGCTAGAATCCGTCGTATTTCAGTTGGCATTGCGCGCATGAAGAGGTCGTTAATGAACTCTTTTGACCCGGTGCTTGTTATTTTTGGTTGCAAGTATTCGAGTTTTGTCTTTAGATTTCGCAGAAATTCAGACGGTTTGTCATTTCCCAATTGGATATCTTTCAAACAGGATTCGAGTAGTTCTCGTCTGTTTACTTTGTTCCGATTTATTAAAGTGTTGTATAAATTTTCGAAAGGGTTTTCGTCCTTTGATATTTCCTCTATTCTATCGGCTATCTCGTTCAGGATGTTGCTGGGAAGGGCAGCAATTATGTGAGAACAGACTGTTCTTGATGATTTAATGCCTGATAGGTTTAATGTTAATTTGGCAAATTCTAGCCATTTTTGTGGAGTCCCGTTTTCGTCTGTGAAGAAATTTGGGATGTTTGCCTTGGGGTTTAGTATTGAGTTTACCGCGGATGAACTTTCGGGGTTGTAATAATAACTACTGCTTTCATGTGTTGGGTGTGTGTTTGCGTAGTTGGTGTTTGGGTTGTACTGGTGGTTAATGTTTTCCGGTGAGTGAGCATTTTCATAGTTGTTAGGTATCTGTGTAGTGTTTGTCGGGTTTTGTTGGTTTGAAGCCATTTATTTGTTTTGTTGTTGTGTTGAAAAAAATATAATAGTTTAGCAGAAGGATATGGCCTACTGTGTTCGGCCAACAGTGTCACTAGCCTTTATAGTTCTATAATAACTATACTGAAAGGTTTCGTGATTGAAATAACAAATGCCGAATGCGTGTTATGTTATTGTTTTTTTATCTTCTGACACCAATTGTTAAGTAATATGTTATTTGTATATGTTATTAGTTTGTTATGTAGTAAGGAAATTGATGTGCCCGAAAGGGTCACCGATAAAAACAAAAATGTGGCGGGACAATCGGGGTGCAGGCTATGTTTATGTTTCGACACAAATAGTTTATAAAACAGAAATAAAATTAATATTCAACAACTTTTATTAAATAGAACCAAAAATAACGTTACTTCGGTAATTATAACTTTGTTTCCGCACTTGGCACTTCGTTGAGATTAATAACTTTGTTTCAGAGATTAATAACTTTGATTTTCGTTTAGGAGATTAATAACTTTGTTTCGGAGATTAATAACTTGTTTCTGAGATTAATAACTTTGATTTTCGTTTAGGAGATTAATAACTTTGATTTTCGTTTAGGAGATTAATAACTTTGCTTCGGAGATTAATAACTTGTTCCTGAGATTAATAACTTTGATTTTCGTTTAGGAGATTAATAACTTTGATTTTCGTTTAGGAGATTAATAACTTTGTTCCAGGGATTAATAACTTTGTTCCAGGGATTAATAACTTTGTTCCAGAGATTATCGCTTAATATTCGCTTAAATAAATCGCTTAAATAATTCGCTTGAAAAACCAGAATCATATATTTTTAAATTTTTATATTATTGATTTTTTTATTTTTGTAATTTTTTCTATAGTGATAATTTACTATGGTAAATTATCACTATATAGTTTGTTTTTTTTATAAACATAAAATAAAAACCTTCGCCACGTACAACGTGAAGAATTGTTGTTTATATTCATAACATACGGTTAACAAAACCAAAAAAAAAATAAATAATTGCAATACATTACACACGATAATAAACCGTCTCCCAGCGAATCGAGACTCAATCAAGCAATGCCCGTGTCAGCACCGCCAGGTACCTTAGATCGATTACCTCTAAATTATATTATTATATTATTATTAAATTATACTATATTATTATTGATTTATATTATTATTGATATCATATATAAAATTATAATAAATTATTTAAATAAGCATCAGCCCACACGAGAGGGTAGCGCCGCACCGGGGCCCAAAAAGTTCCAAATATTAATAGAAAACCCTGGAACAAATAAGACACAAACCGTTTCAGTTGACACAGACACTACAATTAAAGGTCTTTCTAAAAATTACAGCATATTGACTAATCACAAATGCCGTTTTCTCTTGTCGTATAACGGCAACATCCTTTCCGACAGTCGTACCTTGGGCGACTATGGAGTGACACCATACAGCGTCATTCATTGTTTGTTGCCACTTTCTGGCGGTTCCTCCGATTCGGAGAATGACTCAGGCAGCAACCCCAAACAGGCAAAACATAAACGTAGGTCCAACAACCAGCGATCAACGTACTTATGTCAATATTTTTTGGATGAGAATAACTCTCCACTTACTTGGCTGATAGCTACCGAACTAGCACTCGAGGGAATCGAGGTAACCAGTTCACGAGACAAATACTGTCGCATCTTGCCATTGATTCCGCCGACGATATTAAGTAAACTTTCGTCCGTGATCCTTCGCACTTCGCCTACTAGCGTAAAAAACCCATATGAAGAATTGCGTACGGCAATCCTCGATATTTTTAAAGAACCTACAGCTGCCGTCTTCACTAAATACTTTAAGACGCAAACTTTGGGCAGCAGAAAACCATCACAGTTCTTGCAACACGCCATGGCGGAACTAACGCAAATACATCCGGAGGCTGCGGCGGATCAAAAACTCTTGAGGCAATTTTTTCTGTCTGCTTTACCGCCACACGCACAACAAATTTTAGCGCTTTCGTCAACAGCAGACGTGGTAGAGCTAGCAAAGATGGCCGACAAGATTAACGAAGTCGTGCCACTTGGTCCGCAACCAACTTGCTCTGTGCAGTTAAGTAGCAGCACTAACCCCGAAATTTTACCTTCTTCTTCTTCTTCTTCTTCTTTAAAACCTTCGACCGAAGAAGCCTTACTTTGCGCTATTACAGGCCTCACTAAACGCATCAGCGAGCTTGAGAATAGCATGTCCACCAGGCGGACAAATGACGACAGGCAATATGCCCAAAAATCACACTTTGTGCAAAATACTCGTCAACGTTCACCTTCACCTGCAACCAGGAACCTGTGCCGTTTCCACTTTAAGTTTCGTAACAAGGCACGGTTCTGCCATCTATGTTGCAATTGGCGAGATAAAGCACCATCCTGTCAGATACTTGACAAGTGTATATACCACGACAGGTTTGGAGATAAAGCCTTAAAATGCTTCGAAGGCTGCTCCAATTACACAAAACCTAAAGCAAACAGTCAAAAAAACTTATAATGCCACCACTTCTAGCGGCAGAGGTGGGAGGCAAAATTTCATCAAAATCAGATTTATTTTTAATAGAAGCAGAGTCAAACGCTTTTAATATATTGTCGTCTCCTTCCAACAGACTAAAATTCCTTGTCGACACTGGTTCCAGCTTGTCGATCTTACCTAAAGAGTACCTTCCAGACCTCAACACTGTCGATATTTCTTTGAAGGCCGCAAACGGTAGTGTTGTTGATACTTTAGGTTCAAAGACAATTGCTTTCTCGTTGCCATTTCTGTCCGACCAATTATTTGAGTGGAAATTTTATATAGCAGAGGTTATTATCCCCATATTAGGATCTGATTTTTTAAGCGCTAACGAACTACTCGTTGATTGCCGTGGACGCACTTTAAGGATAAATAACCAATTAAACTGCAGCACTATTCCCTCAAACATCTTTGAAGATCCACAACGGATAGGAACGGACGATATAAATACTACTCCGTCGAAAACGGTTATAACAATCGAACACCCAAAAATAGCCGTAGATATTATTAATAGGTGTTTTAACACGCCAATAAGTGACGTTTCGAAGCCGCTTTACTGCCACACGATCGACACAACTTTATCTTTACCAGTTAGATGCAAAATTAGACCACTGTCGAATGAAAAACTCGAATTTGTACGTTCCGAGTTCACTAACCTCTTACATGAGGGTACCATTCGGAGATCTAAATCTCCATGGTCATCGCCATTGCACCTGGTCCCAAAAAAAGATGGCACTTTCCGTCCGTGTGGCGACTATCGAAACCTTAATGCTATTACGGTACATGATTCCTATAGCATGCCGCTTGTTAGTGATATCCTTCACCGTCTTTCAAAGGCAAAGATTTTCTCCACAATCGACCTCGTGAAGGCATACCATCAGATACCCGTGCGAGAGTCTGACATAGAAAAAACAGCCGTAATAACTCCGATCGGACTTTTCGAGTACGTGCATATGCCATTTGGCCTTCGGAATTCTGCACAGACCTTTCAAAGGTATATTGATCAAGTCTTAATGGACCTGCCTTTCGCAGTTCCTTACATAGACGACATTTTAGTCGGATCACCTGATTTAGAGACGCATATAACCCATCTGACAAGAACTTTAACAGCACTTCGGCAATATAACCTTAAGGTAAACGTCGATAAGTGTACCTTCTTCCAACACGAAACTCGTTTCCTGGGACATTTAATTTCTGCAGATGGAATCAGACCTCCTCCGGATAGACTAGATACCATAGCCAAATTCCCACTCCCAAAATCAGTTTCACAACTGAGAAGTTTTTTGGGAACGATAAACTATTGTCATCGTTTTATTCCAGGGGTTTCTGACATTTTGTCTCCTCTTTCAGGTCTTGTTTCAAAACCAAAAAAGTCTTTAGTGTCATGGAGCGATACCACACTCAGTGCATTTGAAAACGCTAAGTCGGCACTTTCGAAAATTCAAACACTCCATTTTCCCAATGCTGATTTACCTTGGAGTCTGACCACTGATGCATCAAACGTTGCTATTGGTGCAGTATTACACCAATTACATAATGACATTTCTGAACCCTTAGAGTTTTTCTCAAAGAAACTTTCTTCCGCATAACGGAAATATTCGGCTTTCGACCGAGAACTCTTAGGCATATATCTTTCAATCAAACATTTCAAGCACTTGCTTGAAGGTCGTCCTTTTGTCATCTACACTGACCACAAACCGCTAACTTATCTTTTTGGAATGAAAGACCCATCTCCACGACAACAGAGGCAAATCAGTTATATTTCAGAATTTTCTTGCGAAATACGCCACATTGCCGGCAAAGAAAACGTTATTGCAGACTATCTTTCCCGCAGTCCCAACGCTATATTGCACGATCCGATATTTCCAGTACAGTGCCTCCGCGACAATCCACCTTCGGCAAAAGATCTAGCTGCTTTTGGCGATAAGCTTGAAATCGTGGACGGAGTACACTTTGACTCGTCTTTATCAGGTGTTTTAAGACCGATTTTGCACGATTCCTTACGGAAATTAGCTTTCCACTCCATTCACGACTTACATCATCCAGGTTCGTCGGCTACCTTCAACCTATTGCATTCACATGTGGTTTGGCCAGCAATGAGGCACGATATTAAATTGTGGGTGAGTCAGTGCATCGGTTGTCAACAACACAAGATCACTAGACACACTAAGCCACAGATGATTCACTATCCGACCGGAAATAGGTTCGAAATTCTTCACATCGACCTGGTCGGCCCCTTGCCTTCTGATCGCGGTTTTTCTTACTTATTAACCATGATTGACCGGAAAACGCGTTGGTTTGAAGTTATTCCTCTAAAAAACATTTCTGCTGAAATTGTAGCAAATTCAATTTTGCAACATTGGATTTCTAGATACGGTGTCCCGAAATCAATAATCACAGACAGGGGATCTCAGTTTGAATCCCAGTTATTTCAACAACTAACTGAAAAGCTCGGTATACAACACCTCCGTTCAACTGCTTACCATCCTCAGACAAACGGCATGATCGAAAGATTTCACCGTACTTTGAAGACTTCTCTTGGAATACTTTCATCGAGACTTAATTGGACTAAAGCTTTACCTTTTGTCCTTCTTGGTTGGCGTAACACACCCTCCAGGACTACCGGAACTACACCGGCACAGTTACTTTTCGGTTCTTCAACATCGTTACCTAACGAATTAGTTGATTTCGATAACGCTCCTACCTTTGAGGAATTAGATATGGCTAGAGATCATTTTCTTTCGATCGATAGCAACCCACAGTTTTCTTATGCTTCCTCATATACACCGTACGTCCCAAAGTCCTTCAAGGACACAACTCACGTTTATCTTCGTAATATTACGGATTCAGGTCTCAAACCGAGATATTCGGGGCCTTACAAATTGATCGACATTAAGGATAACAATGCTCACATCGTTATTAACGGTGTTACCCAAAATATAAATTTGTGCCGACTTAAACCGGCTTTCATGATTTCTGATGACGTGGACGAAGACAAACTTCACTCTGATTTAGAGAAAGTCTCAGTCGAACCCATTTCAACTACGTCGAACGAAAACCTTTCAGTAGAACCTGCCACGGACTCAAACGAAATCGCGCGTACCTTGATCACAAACTACCAACGCGATGAAAATTTAGCTACAGAGAATACACATTCAGCAACAACAAATCCACTAAATCTTCGCTCAATTGTTTCGAAACCCGACAAGCAGCGAACCGCGAAAAATGTGAAACATAGTGATAAGATTTGGGTGCGCCAAATTGGTGAAGACATTTCCAAACCTCCAAGACTTGCCAGAGTCTATTCCAATGAAAATTTGACACATCTGATGCTGAAATTCACTTAACTTTATTCCATGTGATCAATTAATTCATCAATCGCCGATTTCCTTTTTAGACACTATCCAACTTTGATAAATTGTCATTACTCTTCGACTTACATCTTGTTTCTAGTAGATCTTTCATCAATCTCTATTCTTGAGTCCCTGTGCGCTCCGCGACTTCCCGTGGGGCTGATGTAGTGAGCCGTTACACGGCCTTAACAATATCTATATACCTATTATACTATATTATATTATATTATATTATATTATATATATAAATGCGCGGTCACCAGCGAAAATAAGGACCAAGCAGAACACAATTACAGTCAATCGAAATTCGTGCGATCAGCTAATACTTCTACTTATCAATCAGGTGCTATTAATCAATCTCAGACGAGTAAAGCAAATTCGATGCCATGTTATCATTATCAAGAGTAACTGTATACGGCTCCCAATAGTTTTAGTGTTGGCTCTCATATACCAACACCCTCATCCATTACAATTCGCGAAATACGGAACAAATCCTGACAATAATATGAACCCGAATAGATCTTTTTATCAAACCACCACACGTCTTTACAAATTCTGATCAATGTGATTATGCAAAAAAGGATCAGAACGGCAAAGGATATACATTTCCTCAAATATTGTATGCGAATGACAATGGTCAAATTGGTTCATGGACAAATCGGCAGGCTGTAAAATCTTTAGAAATAATCGGACTATATGAAAACTTTGTAATTCAAATTAAAAATTTTGGTAATTTAAATAAAAACTGACATTAACTCTTTATGATTTATTTTATAAGTTTTCAATTTTATCAGCCAATTTGTAGAAAAATGCGACCATTATATACATATGAGGAATTAATTAATTGGAAGCCAGTTAATACTAGCAACAAATGTATATTTGATTACCAGAAACCAATATTCCAAGAAATGAATGGAATGAAAGTTGTCGAAAATCATAATTCGCAACGCAATAAAGTTCTCTTATGTCATGATATGAAAGGCGGTTATCTAGACGATGCTCTTACTGAAAATTCTATTGCCAAATCACCAGATCGGATTGCCCCAACCACAACAATGAGTCAGGGTTATTCTGGAAAAAAATGCCTGAAAGGACTTATGTCTCAAAATTTTATAAATTGGCTAGTGGTCATAAAGCAGCAAAAGATCGCATAACAATTCTTTTCTGTAGCAATGCTTCAGGAGATTATATAATGAAACCATTAGTGATTAACAAATCAAAAATGCCCCGTACCTTTAAAGGAGTAAACATCAAAAATCTTCCCGTTTATTGGAGGGCTAATAAGAAAGCGTGGGTTACTGCTGCAATGTTTACTGAATGGTTTCATGAATGTTTTATCCCAGATGCCAAAAAATATTTAGGTTCAAAGGGATTGCCTTTTAAAGTGCTTTTGTTAATTGACAATGCGCCGGGTCACCCACAAGATCTAGAATATGAGAACGTTGAAGTAAAATTTTTACCAAAAATTACAACTTCATTATTACAACCATTGGACCAAGGCATAATTTCTACTTTTAAAGCTTTGTACATAAAACGAGCCTTTAGATATATTTTGGAACAAATGGAGAGAAATGAATCTTTAACAGTTATTAGTGCTAGGAAAAATTTTACAATATTAGACTGTGTGAAGCATATCGCCTTATCATACACTGCGATTAAGCAAACAACGCTCAATAGCTGTTGGAAAAAATTGTGGCCAAATGTAGTCAAAAATGAACATTCCATTTCAACGTTAAATGATGAATATTCGCAGATAGTACAGATGGCACATTCATTAGGCGGAGAAGGTTTTGATGATTTTACTGATGATGATATCGCAGAGTTAATGGCTGATAAAGAACTAAGTGAGGATGATTTAGTTAACTTAGTTTGCGAAAATCTGATGAAGAGGAATTAGTACCAGTAACATTCACTGCTAAAGTCATCCGCGAAGGACTCGCATTGGGAAGAAAGCTGGGTAATCATTTTATACAAAATGACACAAGCGTAGAAAGGGCTTTACGATTCAAACGTGACATAAATCGCTGCTTGGCTCAATATGAAGAAGTTTACAAAGATCTTACAAAAAATTCGAAGCAATTGTTAATAACCGATTTTATTACCACCTCTCAGAATGTAAATATTTCTGCTTCAAACATCGAATCGGCACAAATAACTTCGAGTGATGAAAATGAATTCCAACCTTCGATTCCGAAAAAAAGAATGAGAGTAATTTCTGATAGTGATGAAGGATAATAAAACACCTTTGGTTTTATTTTTTGTTCTTCTGTTTAATGTATTGTAATTAAATAAAAAAACAGTGTTTCCGTAATATATTACATATTTTAACCTGTCAATGCATTTTATTTTTATTTCTATGTACACCTAAGAATATTGAAAAAAATCACAACTGTTAAATAGCAAAATTATGCATTTTCTGCAAGCTTTTCGATTTACACGGTTTTGACTTGAAAATTTTTAATTTTCGATTTACACGTTTTTCTCAGGAACGTATCTACCGTGTAAATCGGGGAATAGGTGTATTCTCACAATGCCTATTATCAGAGTTACTATTTTTTTCCACTCTTTATATTTCAGACATTCACGAAAAATTAAGAAATTTAAATAAAGTTATTAATTTTAGCATTTTATAAAAGCTTTAAATATATTTCCATAATTTTTTTTAATTCTTTGCAATTGCTTTAAACAAATTTTAAATAGTTTTAAAAAAAAGTAATTTTTAAAAAATTTGTATTATTGATTCGAGATCTAATATTAAGATTAATTTATCTATTTAGAATTGTTAGCGTTTTATATATTCTCATTATAAATATAAATTTAAACCGCTGTAGCGCTAAGATGCACATTTAAACATAATTAATAGTCATAAATATCAAATAATGAATTGTTGTAAGTTGATTAATAATCACATAAAGATTGTGATATTACAATAATTATTTACATATATATTTTACAGTGACATAACTTTTATATTTTGCGCGTAAGTTAAATATATTTTTAACTAAATAAATAAACTAATCACCGAAGACATTTATTTTTTAATGCAATCAGGAAAGAAGCGGCGTACGTGGATGAAATAGTTTTTTAAATTTTTCTCAAAGGCAATAATAAGCCGATTTTTTTCATTTTCTGTATATCTATGAAAATATTAATTTATAAAATAATTTATTTAAATTTACGTTTTGCGAATTTCTTTCTGCAAATTAAAAGATCTCGAATGACCTCCTTCAATATTTGAAATTCTGCCTTCACACATACTATAAAATATTTTAAAGTTTTGTAATTTAATGAATAAAACTTACATTGTATTTTCTTCTTTTAGGTAGAGCTGTCAAAATCTAAATTGAAAGTATTTTCTTGCATTTTTTAATAATTTAAAAATAATTATATTTTAACAATATGTTAACAATATGTTAACTGTTATTTATTTCGGAGCAAAAACCTATATAAGAAATTTGCATGCATTTTTCATTATGTGTTTGTGTGTTCAATTATTTTTCTCTCACCTTCACAAATCCTATAATAAAGTTATTAAATTTCGGAACAATAAATTTCTACACACAGGTAAGTTTGTGTGTTCCTATACTATAAATTTATTGATTTTTTTTAGATTATAGAAGTTATTAAATTTCGGAATTAGGTGTACTTGTTTTCTTAATATTTATATATGTTCCCAACCTCACCAATAATATTACAAAAAATTAGAATGCCTTGGCAGGCCTATTTTAAGTAAGAAAGTTAACTAAAAATTTATTTTATGAAACAAAAAGATTCATATCACAATAGCTAATATTACCGTTTTAAAATTAAATAATAAATTAATTATTTTTATTCAAATATGAATTTAAATTTGAATTTAAATTTTAAAAATGATATATAAGACTTATGAAATATTATGAAATTTATTAAAAAAAACTAAAAATAATTAAAAAAAATATAATTTTTAAATAATATTGATTATTTTAAAAATAGTCATAATAATAAACAGAGTTTAATTCACATTAAATTGATAATAATATTATAAATATTATAAATATAAAAAACTAATATAAATGTATATTGGATAAACTATTCAAAATATTATTAATAATAATAAGAAAAGCTTTGTTGAAAGATATTGTGCAAAATGCAGTAAAACCCTGCCGTTTCCATGTTTCTAAATAGTTTGAGTGGTAAATTGTGGATATGCTGATGCTGTTGTTTTTAAAATGTATTAAATTAAGTAAAATAAATTTTAAAATTGTTGAATATATTTAAAATAAAAAATAATAATCAATAAAAAATTTAAATGATTTAAATAAAATTATAAAAATCAATAAAAACTATTAAATGATTTTGCTTTTCGTAATGCCTAAAAAGTTTCAAAAATGTTTCATCGATTACGACTTGACCAAAAATACTTTTAATATTTTAAAATATTTTATCAATTACAAAAATATATAAAAATAATTATTGATTTAAATTAAAAACAAAATTTTTAAAAATATTTCAAAAATATTTCTTTGATAACACCTTGATAAATAAAACACCGAATACATAATAATTATTTAAATAATAAATTTAATTAAATGTTTTTAAATGTTAAAATTTTTAAAATGTTTTAAATGTTTTAACTTAAAAATAATTTCAAATCATTAAAAAATTTCATTGTAAATTTCAATTTTAATTGTTTCATAAAATATAATTTGTTTAAATTTTCATATTAATAATGTCATAAATTACATTTTCTGACTTAATTAAAACAAAATGGAAATTGTTTCTTATTATATTCACCCAACAATTGCTAATGTTTGCAAAGATTTCAAATTGCAATGTTTCGATCTTGAATCTCACATTTTTGATGATTTGCACGAAAATCATCAATATTTACAAACTCTTGATCCAAGAGATTGGAAAGAACAAGATCATTATGCTGTTTTACGACTCAGTAAAGTTCGTCGAGCTGCTTCTCAAGAATTGATCAAACTGGCGTATCGTAAACAATTATTGAATCATCATCCAGATAAAGGAAAACAACGACTGAAAAAGTGCGTTGATGAGAATAATGATTATTTTACGTGTATCACGAGAGCATTCGAACTATTGAAAGAAGAATCAACTCGTAATTCATATGATAGCTGTGATCCAGAATTCGATGACAATATCCCTACAGCTCGTGAGGCAAAATCAAACTTTTATAAAGTTTTCTCTCCCGTATTCCAAAGAAATTCCCGTTGGTCAAAAATTCAACCCGTTCCTTCTTTAGGAAATGAAAATTCTCCAATTGAAGAAGTTAACAAATTCTACGCATTTTGGGACAATTTCAGTTCATGGAGAGAATTCAGTTATGATGATGAAGAGACCTCATCAAAAGATGACAACCGAGAACAAAGGAGACACATTGAAAAAGAAAACCGAGCAGAAAGAAAACGAAAATTAATCGCAGAAACTAAAAGAATCAATAAATTAATAGATCTTGCAAAGATAAATGATCCAAGAATCATTAAATTCAATTCTGATAGAAAAGCTGCAAAAGAAGCAGAAAAGAAGGCAAAGGCAGATCAAAAATTAGCAGTGAAATTAGCAGCAGAACAAGCAATTCGAGAAGAGAAGGAACGAATTGAAAGAGAAGAAGCTGAAAAGCAGAAGAAAATACAAGAAGAAATTGCAAACAACAGAAAACAGAAAGAAGCAGCTAAAAATCGACACAAAAATGAAAAGAGAAAGTTGAGAAAATTATCAGAATCTCATAATTATTATGTGGATGTCTTGTCTAAATCCAATAATTCTAATCGGTCTCCTGCCTTGATGAAATTAGAAATGGTCAATGTCATTGATACCCTTTGCTTGAAGTTATCAGTTGCTGACATTACTGCTCTTAATTTGGCCCTCGACACTGCGGCCGTAGAAGAGAAAATAGAATTGATTAAAACAAATGAACTGAAAGTGTCCGGTAAAAATACAGATATTTTAAACTCATATGTTAAATGATAATTTTGAAGCTTTGAAATAAATCTTATTAAATATTTTCTTTCTCTTTGATTTTATCATTATACTCGGATTATATATAATAAATATTATGTTCTGTTTAAATTTGATAAAATAATTAATTCTCAATGTATTTATTGATATTTATTGAATATCACAAATGGATATCATGATTACAATGACACCAGTTACTCAATACAACTCAAAGGTATTTGGTACTTATTAAAATCCTTTGGAAACAATTTAATTGTAATACCACTAAAAGTTGCTAGTAGCCGACACCTCGCACAATTAATTCGGTCATTTTCCTGGGTTGACTTCGGACTTTAAAAGTTTTTCTTTGTTAGTTCGATTATTAATAGCTTATTAATTTAATAATTATATTCCTTTTTCTGTTTCTCTTTTGACGGTTTTGTTTTATCCTATATTTAATGAGGTTTCAATTTCACCTCTTCTCTCTTCAAATTCTCAATATTCTAATTCTGACTGTCTGATAAATTTTCTTCTGTCTTTTGCAATTAGTATATTTCGTTTATACTTTGACATTTCCTGGCACTATAGATAATTATCTGGTTTCCAGCATATTCCTTTGGGTATTCTTAATTTCCGCATTATTTCTGATATCTGTTGAGATACCCAGGCCTACCAAAAGTCAGACAGTTATTAACATATTGCAGTCTATAATGAACAGTTTATAAAGAATAGCAATGAGAACAAATGTCACAAACACGCACGAATACTCAATGTCTGTTGTTCATTCGCGAATTCATAATAACACATAAACATTTTATTGCAGCATAATAACAATTTTTCGTGTCCAGATCTCCTTCTTCTTTTATACTCAAACATAATTTTAAGATACATTCCCGTGTCAGTTTATCCCTTTTCCCCTTCATTTCTTGCACTTCCCTCGCCATTTTATCCCTTTTCCCTTTTATTTTCTGCATTTCCCTCGCCATTTTATCCCTTCTCCCCTTCATTTTCTGCATTTCCCTCGCCATTTTATCCCTTCTCCCTCCGTTTCCTGCATTATGGCTCAATCTCCAATAACCCTCACACACCAATCTCCAATAACCCTCACACACCAATCTCCAATAACCCTCACACACCAATCTCCAATAACCCTCACACACCAATCTTTGTATTATATAAGCCGCCGCGCCACGCACCTTTTTTGAAAGATCATTGTGGATTCTCCACCCACCAATGCCATACTCGGCCAAGCAGCTGTCCATGTTCAGTTTGTTTAGGTGTAATCTCTCCATTATTCTTTCTCCCTTTTTCGCCAATTCAATATTCCACCATTTTCCCTGTTGCATTTCATTTAGTGACCAGTTTTCACTTAATGTTTTTATATGCATCCTACAAAGTGTTTCTATGATTGCTTCGTGTTTCGATTCCCCAATCGACACCTTGTCTTTCATGTGCATCTTTAGAGGCGTGCAAGCGAGTTCCAGTGATCCTTGTTGTTTGAAACTGTCCGATGATTCGTTCAATTTTTCCAAAACTTCTTTGGCCCCTTGATCATTATCACGTACAGTTTCCCATGATTTCCCATATACCCTACTGGTCTCCTTGTTTTGCCTCTCCCCTTTGGAGTCTTCTGCCCCTTTTACATTATCACGTTCTTCTTTTAATCGATTAACTTCCCCTTCGTCGACCTGCATATCATTAACCGCCGCCTCTGGCGTTAACTCCTCTGATTCTGGTTGGCCTTTTTCCCAATTACTCATCACTTCCGTTGTCTTCGGTTCCACAATTTTATCGTCGGATAATTTTATGATCTCACCTGCCCGGCAAGCCTCATCTTGCTTTTCCCCTGTATTCATTTGTCCTTGAACATTTTGTGTGATTGTCATAACGTTAACTAATTCGTTAGTTCTTCCAGAATTGAATATTTGCCCATCTAAATGACTCTGAGCTCCTTGCTCTTCATTAGATGCCTTACTCCTGTCGAGTGGCGTGTCCTCAATTCCTCGAGATGCCCGTAACTCGTCATTGAACATTTCAGTTACCGCAAAATAACTCTGAACCGTCCTCCTTGATGCGTTTTCACTTAATAATTCGTTGTTTCTTTGCTTACATCCGGTAACCTTGCAGAAAGATTCTTTACGGCATTCCTTGGCCATGTGATTTCTTTTGAAGCAATTCCTGCACAGTTTCTTTTCTTCGATGACTCTCTTCCTTTCTGAAATTGTGAGTTGCTTAAACTTGTCACATTGGTCTAGGTAATGTTGACCACCACATTGTACACACTCTGATCTATAGCCGTTAGAGTTATTCCACTGTATAACCGTTCCCTTTTTAACTCTGCCATCTGGTTGCCCCATAAAATGCGTCCAACCTCCTGGATTGAAGCTTTCTCTTTCTCTAGACACACCTTCTACTCTTGACACATCATAAGCCCTGGTGCATGGTTGAGTCCCATACACGACCTCGTTAGTGGACCTTAGGATCTCCGCTTCTTGTTGTATCCATCTTCTCAAATTCTCTATCGTCTCCGGCAATTCCTTTTCTATTTTCTCTTTCTTCCATTTATACACAAGATCCGTTGTTAACTTGCCCAAACACTTTTGAAACATATATCCAGTCTTTAACTCGGATTCTTTCCCAGTGGATTTAAATCGCACGGTGACTGTTTCTAATAATCCAACAAATAAGTCAAGATTCTTCAAATCTCCTTCTCGAATTGGCCTGAACTGGTCCATCTCCTCTAACATTGATAAATATATCCTTTCATCCCCACCATATCACCTATCCAACTTCTCTTTTGCCATTTGATAAGCCTCTGCCAAATATCCTAGATTTTCAATTAACTTTAGTGGCTCTCCGTGAAGGTACTTGTGCAGGTGAAACATCTTTTCAACCTCATCACCTTCCGCTTCGTCAACACACGCCGTAAAAGCTGCCTTCCATGGTTCGTACTCTTTCATCTTGCCTTCAAAGACAGGTATTGTAATTTTCTGTAGGCTTTCCAGTTTTCTTTTATGCACGGGATTATTCTTCTTGATTCTATCATCATTCCCCTTTTCCTTCTTTTCCATAAAAGATTGATTTGCTTTTCTTTCCATCAATGCCCCAATAATTTGATGTTTTTCCTCGATCTCCTGCAGGTCTTTATCTAAGATTGCAGTGATGTCCAATCTTTGCAATTTTTCACTGATCATTCTTAGATCTCTTAATTCTTCATCTAGACTCTCCTTTAGATCTTCATATTCCTCCAACCATTTGCTAACATCCTTACCCTTTATATCATTCAGAATCTTGTTTCTCAATCTCGTTAATTTTCCTTTTTTCATTCTCTTTTTCCACAATTCTTCTTCTAAAATCTCTTCGTCATTGCCCCCGCACAGCCTGAGTGACAAATGAAGTGTCGACCCTACTTGTATCCTATAATAGTTCAATCTTCTTTTATTTTCTAACTGCTTTCCTGCGTATTCTAACATTTGATAATTTACCGGAATTCCTTCTTTGTCCTGGATTTTTCCTTTTATCTTTTCAATTGTGTCATTCCATTCAACGTCAAGAGTAATTGTCTTACCAGTAAGAGTCTTGACAAATATTTGATTTTTCCATCGCAACTCAAAACCCATTATCCCGCTCGCCCTCACCCTTGACTCAGCTCTGTTCTTTACCCTGTTCCCCTGGCTTCCCCCTTTAAAAGAGTGCTGGGGCCCATAGCAGCACTTTCCCACTCTCGGTAGGGAAGGGAGGATGGTTAATTTTACAAAAATATTATTAAGCATATAATATATACATAATATGCATGAACACAAACAAGATTTTTTATAATACATATTAATTACCTTGTTCCGGCTGGCTAGCCGGAACCACGCTCTGCTACCATGTTCATTCGCGAATTCATAATAACACATAAACATTTTATTGCAGCATAATAACAATTTTTTCGTGTCCAGATCATAAGATAATGTCATAATGTCGCAAGGCATTTCATATCCATGTTTATATCTAAATCGAGCTGCTTCCATTTGTGCACGACATACTTGAGATCGATAATCAGGGATCATACCAGTCATATCATTTTCAAATTCAAAATAAAGCATGTCCAGATCATAAGATAATGTCATAATGTCGCAAGGCATTTCATATCCATGTTTATATCTAAATCGAGCTGCTTCCATTTGTGCACGACGTACTTGAGATCGATAATCAGGGATCATACCAGTCATATCACCTCCAGGACTTTCAGTAATATTAAACAATCTTGTAGCTGAACTCTTCGAAATCATTTTATCTGGAACCTGTCTTTGTGTAGCTACACATAAATCTGATCTCATATTATTCCTTTCTGAACACAAAACAATATCGATTCGGCCATTTTGATCTTGAGCACATTTCAACAAATTTGTTTGATCCATATTCAATTCACCAGGTACAGATTGAACTAATTGCCGGTCTCGAGATAATGTGATTAGAGAGAATCCATTACCCAGAATTTTAAGAGATTTGCTAGATCTGATAACATCGTCTTTGCAAATAGTTTCTATTTCCATTTTGCTCCGTGTTCTATTCAACCTTGCCACTAAATCATTGAGATCCATCAATCCCCCGTTATATTTAGATGTTGCCATTGTAATTTCCAAAAAAACCCAATCGAAATAAAACTCAATAAACAAAGAAGATTTCCATTGCCATCAAATACAATCACACAAAAACGTTCCAAAACAAAATCGATAAACTCTCTCTTGCTCGCGTCTGTGTGTGCACACAGCGAAAAACAAAGAAAAGAAAGCGCACACAGACGCGAGATCAGATAATTTACCTCCACCTTCCCAATTTTACGCGTCTGTGTGCGCACACAACCAAAACAAAGAAAAAAGCGCGCACAGACGCGAGATCAGATAGTTAGTTCTTCGTTATATAACATTTCATCTGCTTAACAAGGCGCAATCATTTAGGCATTGTATTGACTACTTTTACCCAGGGGAGATGTGTGACAATTCCTCGTGCAAATGCGTTTCCAGTTCGGAGGCGTTACGGGAAATGGGAATCCTTTTGCGAACTCGTCTACCAAGGACGATCCACAAAAATTCAATAGGATTCAGATCAGGGCTTGTGGAACCCAATCCAAAACATTGATGCTGTGCTGTAGAAAATATTCCTTCATAATGTGCGAAGAATGGATTGGTGCATTATCTTGTTGGAAAATTAGCCCCTCAATTTCTGGGAGAAAGGGAACAAGCTCATTTTCCAGAATGGCATGATATTCTACTGACGTCATATGATTGCTGCACTTCACTAGAGGGACAGTTCCACAAGCTGAGAAAAGACTCCAAAACATGATAGAGCCTCCTCAATATTTCATAGTTGGCTGCAGGAAAGGCTCTACCTTATAGGCGAATTAGGCGGCCATCTAAAGCGCAACATGTTTTAGGGTGCAAAAATATTTTTCTAAATTATTTCTTGAATATACAAAAAATATTACTGCATATATTTATTATATTTTGAAATGGACAAATTTTTTATTTCACTCAATAAAAAATTTATTATGCTTGTTGACATGTACCTGCTTCTGGCGGTACTTCCTCAGGAAGTAGTTAATCGTTTCTTTGGGATGGCCAGTCGAGGCAGCAGTTTCACTCTGACTTTTTCCACAAAGGTAACATCCGTAAATAATGCCTTTCTGAAAGTCTGTAAGCTCTTTCCGAGTACCCATATTCTAAGAAAATGTCAATCCTTCATTAATATGACTCACTGTTATCAATGTTATGTGTCTTGTGCATATTCTGTGTGTGAGTGCGTACATGCAGCATGTTGAAGGTATTGGTGGCCTTTGTTACCATTGCTGTTCATATTTGCACTGCAGACGTTCATTATAAACTGAAATATGTAAATAACTGTCTGACTGAAGCCTTTTGGTAGGCCGGGGTATATCATTTTATTTCGTTTTCTAGCCTTTTTATTTTTCCGACTGTTCTAGTGATATATTTATTATCTCGTGTAAACACTTAAGATAAGAAGATTTCATTCCCAAATTGTTTTTGTTTTCCTTATTTTGATTTGCACTTAATTTAAAACAACGTCACATTCCATTATTCGATTTCATTGATTCTTTTGTTATATCTTTGTCGTTTTCCAATTTCTTCACATCATTCATTATTTTCAGAATTTGAGAGCATGACATCATTTATAATAGCCATTTTTATTCATTTTGGAACATTATTTATTTTCTTGCTAGTCAGGTATCCTCAACAATTCTAAGTCTTCAATACCTTGGATATTATCATTTTAACTTTCTCTCAATCGGATTTATCTTATCTGAATTAATCCGACATCCCTCACCAATAGCAATGGATAATGCAGGAAGGACAAGGCGTTTTGCATTTGTGATCTGTAGAAAGACTAGATAACGGCAAACCAAAGCCTCGGCCTTGTAGGCGATCCACAAATGGGACTAATAAACAGAATTACCCATTCTCTTGACTCTCTTTCATAAATTGAGAGTTGCTTATCCTCCATTTGTATCTAGAATCATATGAAAAGAAATTAATAGAATAAAATAGAAATGAACATGAAATATTTATTACATGAAAACTTATTACCATCAAATACTATAACACAATAAAAGAAAAATTTAAAAGCATAAACAGTTTTACAAAGATCCACATACGTTAACTGAAGGCATTTAATAAGCGAAGTTGTAATCCATGGGTGCTCATTTCAAAGTTAAGAACCTTTTTCAGGGTTTAAATATAGTAATTTACCTGCTGCGCTTACACATTCTTTGCCAATGTGCGAAAGTAGAGTGCATTCAATTCTGCCAATTTTAGATTGGTATTTTACATATACTTCCTGATTCATTTATTTTGTCTTTATTTTAATCCAGAACTATCAAGCACATACAAATCCACTTTAACTTCCGAAGCGAAACCCTTTCAGATTGAAATGCTGTCCCTGCGATCTAAAGATGAGGAAACATAATTCTATTACCCAGTTTACGGCAAACACAGAACTCCCGATGAAAATATCTCGAGAGTAAAGTGGCATTGAAAGCAGAGTCAATAGAAAAAGGTGCATTTCAAAGGCTTTTTATAAATAGAATGAGCCAAAAGGTTCCTGACAGCATCAAAAACTACATTCAATAAGAAAGACTGATATTGTATCAATCAAGAAAGTCGAAATTGAGAAATTCTGCTGAAAAGTAAAAATTAAAACAATCCTTTTTATCCCTTTTCATTTCGTGTTTGGAGTGTCGTCAATTTCTCTTATTTTACATACTTGTTATTATATTTACCCTAAAGCTGCGAATAAAAATATATGAAGGGTATGAATGCTTACATAAAAGTAGAGTTATAATTATAAAAAAATCAATACTCCATAATATGTCGCCTTGAACTTACTATAAAGATCAGATTTTAAATATTTAAAAATAAAAAATAGATTAAAAAAATTATAAAAAGGCAATCGCAGAAAGTTATCAAACCTAAACCAAAGAAGTTAATTTCAAGAGTTTGGAAATATATTATAAGTGATATCAAAACTAAAATAGGTTCCAAAACGGATTAAACAAAAGATCATTAAAACCAAACACAGGGGAGAGTATTTGTAAGTTATGAGCCAAATCTGTAAATATTATCCCCATAGACGATCTTGCAAAGTATTTGGTGAAAGACAAGTCAACGCTAGTCGGAACGATAAAAAACAAAACGTTTTAGGCTGTAGGACTGAAGAAACCAAAATCCAATGACGATCAGAATAAATTTTATTCTTGTAGGAAATTTATTTTTGTGAAGTTGGACATAACCCTATGAAAATTGTTGGGTTAAAACTGAATTTTAGACCCAAAAAATTAAGATTGTGACGAAATGTGTCGATTCACAACACGCATACTCAGCAGTAAAAATACTTATAATGAAATATAGCAAACATCAAATAACCAGATATAATAAAGAAATACAATACACAATAATAAAACATCTGAATTAAAAATAAAATAAAACCACGGACAAGAAAAACAAAATGCAAGAAACCCAGAAAATTATATTTTAAAATTTTTGGCCATAATAACCAGTTCAGTAAATTTTGTGTAGTTCTTAAAGGTAGATGCTGATCAGGTTAACTTAACATCGGCAAAAAATTTCGAAGAAAACTCAGGTAGCGTAGGGTTCTATCTAAGTTAAAATCAAGGGTATAAATACATGACGCAACTCTCAACTAACACACTAAAGCAAACCGAAAAAAGACAAAAGATCACAAAAGAATACTCCTGAAGGTCTGATAACAAGGTGAACAAGTGAGACCGGTTGACAAAACTCGATTTTTCCGTTTCCCGACATAATACAGGAAGCATTTGGAAAACATAAAATGACATAGTAAATTTCGAACAGTGGATATTCAACATCTATGAAGAAACTAAACCAGAAAATCAATAAACAACAAGTTCAGAAAAATGGAGAAATGCAGACGAGATCAGTAATGATGATGACAGTAAGATCTGTTGGCTTATTATTATAAATATTACAAATAAATATTTCAAAGATTATAATATTATAAAAGTTCTTTCAAGTTTCTATTGGGATTTTAGGAATCGACGGGATTTTCGAAATCACTGGGAAAATGATATGTTTGTCAATAGGGCGGTAAATTTAGGATTTCTAGATGTGTCAATATTTTCATTAGTTTGATAAACATGCATTCTAACTATTTTTGAAATGCTAATTACTTAAGATTTTTTTAGTAATGTTGGGGTTCAACAAGAGAGGCACAAAAATGAGGTGAAAATTGACAAAAACACCAAATTCAAAATAAAAATTTAAAGTACAAAATATTAATTAAAAATCAAAAATTTTAAAAAATGAATATTTTCTGGGGGAAACTGGTATGGGCGGATGCTAAATAATGAGACGAGTTCAGCTACAATAAAATAAAATCAATGGGGGGTCCCTAAAAGGAATAAATTACAAAAAACAAAAATTAATTAAAAATTAATTAACTAATGGAAAACCCGAGCTAATGGGAAACCCGAGCTAATGGAGAACCCGAGCTAATGGGAAACCCGATACAATGGAAAACCCGAGCGAATTGAGAAATTCAATTTCGGGAAGGCAATTAATTTAGCCGGATAAAAAGCGCCGTCAAAGGAAATAAACAAATTCCTTTCAATTAAATTAGACCTCCAAGAGGAAGCCCGGGGAAATAGAACCAAAAATAATTGGCAAAAATAAAATCAATTAACAAGCGAGTATAAAAGCAACTGACAAGAAAACAAAATGCCAGTTGGTCGAAGAAAAGAAAACAGAAGTTGACGAGAGTGAAAAAGGAAATATTAAAGTTAGTCGAAAGTAAACCATTTTAAAAAAGATCGAACGTACCAGAAAGGGATATCTCCCATTGGAAGATCTACCCCTGCGTGAGATTTGTTGGCAATTGAAAAGTGCAGACAAAACCTGATTGTATCAAGTGTGAGTAAACTCATACAAGTGTAAAAGTGTAACTGCATCAGTGTCAATAAAGATTTTGTGTTGGGTTATTTGTTTATTTATTTATTTGGAAAAGAACACAAAGGAGTCAGATCGTAGTACCGACTTGCATTAAAAACCCAACATATTTGGTGAGCCCGACGTGATCAAAAGTCGGTGAAAATTTGTTGAAATTGTGATAATATTTGAGTGATACCGAAGAATAAAAAGATCGGTGAAAATTTGTTGAGATTAGTAAAGTATCGAAAAAAAAAAAAAAAATTTTGGAAAAAGATAATAATAATTAAATAAATAAATATTGAAGTGAAACGTTTATTTGAAAGTGGTGAACATTATTCGAGAATTATTAAAGTGGTGAATTCATTATTAAAGCAAAGTGGGAAAATTTGTAACGATTGATTGTTGAAAAGTCAAAATTAAAACGAAAGGTAAATTTTGTAATTGTAATACTTTAAATTTTAGACGAGTAAAACCTGTGTTAACCAGATCATTTTATAAATTGAGAAGCCAAAAACTAGTAGAGAATATAATGAGTACCCAAAGACAAGTTAACAATACAAATAATAATGATGAAACTCCGGTGTCCACAGTTTCTGTGGGGAATGCCAGGGAAGGCAATGATTATGCGAGTTGCCAAAAACTACCTGTGGATCAGTACGGTGGAGATCCGCTGGAATTTGTCGATTTTATGGCAGATTACTATATGTATGCGACGGCCTATGGATGGAGCCAATCGATAATGGTGCAAAGATTACCGCTATACCTAAAAGGAGCAGCCAGAGAAGCGTGGCAACAAATTGATAAAAGAATAGTAGCAAATGACTGGACCAAGTTGAAAGACGCTTTAGCCACGAAATTAATCGGAGGGGATATCAAACGGATAATGAGACAGAAATTCTATAACCGCGTACAAAAGCCAGAGGAATCGGTAAGTGAGTTTGCTTATCATTTATCAACTCTTGCAGAGAAAGCGTTCGAAGTGAAACCAGAACAGGCCGAGATGGCGAAGCAGGTAAAAGAGTTATTGCAGGATCAATTCTTGTCAGGAGTAAAGAAAGAAATTAAAAAGGCTTTATGCTATGTTGATTTTAACGACTTTGATGAATTGATCAAAAAGGCAATGAAAATTGAGCTAAATTTAAAAAGCACACAGTCAAAATCAGAGTCGTTTGCAGTCATCTCAGGCGCAAGCGAAAGATCAGTAACCCCAATTAGAAACAATCGTTTTCAACAAACAAGTAGTCCATCACCAAAATTTAGATCCAAATTTGAGTCGAACAAATCAACAGATATTCAAATTGATGGAAAAGAAGGTCCTATCCAATGTAGTCATTGCCAAAGGATTGGACACCATGTTAACCAATGCTGGTTTAAAAATAGAGTACCGAGAAGCCCAATTCCGATTCAGTGTGATAATTGCCAAAGAATGGGACATGACAGCAATCAATGCTGGTCCAAAAATAATGTACAACGGAGTCCAAGGCAAATGTGGCCTGATTGGTTAAAAGGAAATGGTGCGAAAAGTTTCACTAAAGCGAACATTAATGAGCAGAGAACTAATGATAACTTACAATGCTTTAATTGTGGAAGAAAAGGGCATGTGTCACGAAATTGTTTTGCCAGGTCAGATCAACATCAACATCACCATCACCGCAGAGAGATAAAGTAAATCTACAAGGACAAATTCAATGTCATTCATGCAGAAGTTATGGACACATGGCTAGATCATGTCCAAGAAATATGGATAAATTCCAAAGGCCCATATTAAAGAAATCGATTAGGTTTCAGAGTGACAAACCGCAAATGGATAATGTAGCTTTTATTCAGCCAGATAATTTTAATGAAAGAATTGAAAGCGAAGTGAGAGAAATGGGTCGACGTTTGGATCGATTGATGTCAAAGTTTGAATCAGAAGAGGACTACAATAATCACATGATGTATGAGTCGCAAGAGGAATTGAATGAAAAAGGGTCGAAAAGGAGAGTTATAAAAGATGATTTAGAAAGTGAAAAAGCAACAATGATAATGACCAGAATCGAAAAACTAATTGGAAATAATGAAATAGAGTCGGCTAAAGTAATCAAATCGTTAAGAGAATTAAGTCAAATATCTTTGAGTATGAGAAAGATAAAAAGTGTAATTAGCTTGTGCGTTAACTATTATAATATGAATCCAAAGTATAAAGAAGAAATTAAAGAATTAATGAAAATATTTGGAAAAGCTTTGAGAGAGAAAACAGGGTTAGATTCCATCTTTGTGGAAGTAGTAAATGAGATTGATAAAAGTGTATTATGTTGTCGTTGTGAGGCAAATGATTGTGTAAATGATTTAAAGAATAAATTAAAAGAAAAAAAGGAAGGATGCATGATAGAGTTGAGATTTAATGAGAGATTGTTAGAAAATGACGAATTTTTGGTGGATTGTGGATTTATACCAGGAAGTACAAATGAATTAAAAATGGAAAATGTAATTACTAGTGATGAAATAATGAGTAGTAAAATAATAGACAAAAGGAATTCAAGGGAGATATTAGAGGAATTAAATGATGCGTTATATATTGGAGATGAAGATGAAATCAATGAGAAGTTACAGATTATTGAGAAATTAGAAATGGAGGAAAACGATAAACTAAAAATAGTGAATGCAATACGACCATATTTACATGTGAAAACCAGATATGCCAAGTTATTAAGAAGTTTATTGCAAAGATTGGGCAAGGAGCTCAGAAAGGCAAGAGTAGAGTTAAAGCCATTTTTGATAGCATTAGATTACGAGGGATATGGCAAAACGGAATATGTAGATGAGCATTGGTGTGCAAAGGTCCGAAAATTGCGGAAGAGAGCGGCTGAAACGCTGGGAAAAGATGGAATTATTATAGTAATGTACAAAGGTGAAGAACTTGACGATGATGAATACCTATATGATTGCGGGTGTGTACCACAAGAGCTGGATGAAAATGGATATTTGATCCGAGATGGACGAGTGGGATATTTAGTGAACCATATAGTCGTAGTAAAGGGAGTGAGTTTAGAAGCAAATATTGAGTCTAACAAGCCTGACACAGACGATCAGGGTGAACAAGTTGAAGGAAATAGAGAAATTGATGAAATCGTAAGTGATAATGAGCAAAAAGCTCCTGATAACAAAGATCAGTCCACAGAACCAGACGTACAAGGAGAGCCACTTGTACCCGAAGGCGAAATAAATGGTGAAATCAAAAATAAGAAAGTTAGAACTTTATATGAAATAAAGAAATATTTAGTGAGGCTAGAACAGGACGTCGACGAAACTAAGAAAATGTTGAAACATCTCGTTAAAGCAGTATATCCAATGTTCGACATAGAAATAGAGGTAGATGATGAACTGAAAGAAATAGTTAAAGAGATGAAGAATAGGCTTCCTGAAGTGATGCAGAAATTTGGCGAAGAGAATACATTTTGCGAGAGATCAGTAATTGAAAATTTGGCAAAAAATGAAATTAATAAGGAAGTTATAATAATAGCTTTAACTTATGTTGTTTTAGAAATTGGAACGCATACGTTCGCAAGGTCAGACAAGTTAGAAAATTTGATAGACATTGCTGCCCGGCTAGTAAACGAATATTTAATGAGCTGGGTAAACGAAAAAGGTGGTTGGAAAACACTGTGTTCATCTCTAACAGAAAAGAAAAATGAGAAGCAAGAAATGAGTCCACCCCAAAGACGAGTAAATGAAAGAGTTAAGCCAGAACTAAGAAAAACTATGATATTTCCATGGGCGATGTTTATGGTGATTACGTTTTGTGCAATAATTACACAGACATCATCTTTAGTTGCGTACGATTGTTCCAAACGGAAATGGGAAAAGTTTATTCGGTAGTAGATATGTCGGAATGCCCAGGTGCGTATCCGAGCAGTTTAAAATAGAAAATGACGTAAAATATTATGTGTATCAAGAGTCTGATCTGCGAAGAACTCAAGTGAGAGAGTGTATTGTCAAACATACAACATTTGTATTCTATTGTGGTAAATGGAGTCATACGTCACTCATAAAAATGCATGCGATACCTAGGCCAGTCGAGGTGCTTCCAGAAAACTGTCTAGCAGCATTTCAAACAGGAGAATTAAAAATAAGTCCAGAAATTCGTTTAAAGGCAAAATTGAACCATAGAATACGAGAAACAATAATTGTAAAGGGAGTTATGAAAGCAAATGGCGACTGTGAAGGTGAACCATATAAAATGAACGGTAAAATTAGTCAGCAAACAGTGGTACTAGAAGAGTATCTCACGGAGTTGAGAGAGTTCGAAGGAGCTTTCGATGATGATACGGGAAAATTACAAACTCATCCATTCTGTAATATGAAACAAACACATTGTCAAACAGGGGAATCGATTCTTGTTTATAATGTAGAAACAAATAAGTGTAATTTAGCGCACTTAAAAACTATGAACTTTAAAGAGCTAGTAGGAGAACAGTTTAGAGATAAACCAGATAATTTCAATATGAATTATAGACCAAATAATACCATTAAATCAACCCCAGTATGGACAAAGCAAATGGGAACAGTTTTAATGTCTACGTTACCAGCAGATGGAATGCGATTTATAAAAAAGGAAATCACAAATAAATGTGGTCGAATGGTATATGTAACAAATTATAAAGGTGTTTACGTGTCTAGAAATGTTGTGGAAGAAGCAAAAATTAAAATTCACAGAGATGACATTAAACTTACTCATTATTTTAATAATAAAATTGATTATTTGTTTCATTTTAGTCAAAACATCATGGAAAATGTATATAGAGAAATGATTCTGAACGATTGTAAGTTGAATAAAGAGATTCTCCGAAATCGGATGGCGATGGCAATTACGAATCCAAATTTAGTAGCACCTATGCTAATATCAGAAAATGGAGTGTTTGCGAGAATATTTGGAGAAGCATTATACAGTTACAAATGCAAAGAAGTCACAGTGAAAATTGCCAAATACGAAAAATGTACGAATGAATTACCAGTAAGCTTTGGGGGAAAGGTACGATTTATGGAACCGATAACTAGAATCTTGCTTGATGAACAAACTAAACCAAAACTTTTGCAATGCAATCGATTATTAGCCCCTTTATACCGATTAGCTACAGATTCATGGATAGCCTTACCAGATTATCGTGGGGTGAAGACTCCAGACAAACTAGAACTAACAATTTAGAATACCTGATAAATTTCACATCACTAACAAAATGGCACAAATGGGCTTGTATGCAAGCGAAGATATCGAAGAAGCTCAAAGGAATTTGTTGTTTCCATCCAAAAAGGAACGGATAATTTCAGAAATGATTGACACAGTATTACCGAATGGAGAAGGAACAGTAAATTACGAAAATTTGCTAACACCTGATCATTTCAAACGAGCTACATATAAAACGATGGAAAAGATTTGGGGCAAGTTCATGTTTTTGGGACAAGCGTGTGCAGGTTTAATTGGAATTTACGTGATTATGATAACGGCAAAGGTGGTAGTGTCCCAAATGTTGTCAGTACATCGAATATACGCAATATCGGGATGGTCATGGAAATTAGTTATTGGTTGTATTCCATTGTTGGCTAGATTCTTTATTACAGATCATCAATTTAAAGAAATGGCAAGAGTAAGGGCACAATTAAGAAATGGCCGAAAAAGTGAGGAATCGACGTGTCAGTCGGAAGATAAAAACGACGATCATAATGATGATAACAACAACGGGGAATCGGAGTATAAATGCTTTCGAAAAAGTGTAATAAAGAGTAAAGTAGAGCCAGAGTCCAGGTTCTTGCTTGAACCAATGCCAAAATTAAGCGGGATTGATACTCTTAGTAGATGGTATACCCCGACATTTAGACCAACAGCACCAATATATCCAAATGAACAATTAAAAGAAATGAAACCTGTAGATAATATCACAATCGAATTAGAGAAGATTGAACCAACGAGTGCTGAAATTGAAAGAAAGAATATGCTTGGTCTACCATGCAGCTATGCACTAATGACAACAGTAGTAGGAGGAAAACAACCTCGAATAAACATACAGTTTAACAAGAGAAAAGTGGAAGCTTTATTAGACTCAGGCTCAAGTCATACTATAGTAGCGGAAAGTTTCTTGACGTATCAGGAGAAAGCCAAAATAAAACCAACGAATCACATTATTAAATCAATGTCACATAATGCACTAAATATTGTTGGAAAATTAGAAGTTAAACTGATAATTGGAGAGCAAGAAATAATCCATTGGGTATCAGTGATGAGAAAAAGTCCTGTAAAATGTCTTATTGGCATGGATGTCATGGAGCAACTACATGAAATCTCTCTTGATCTGAGAACTGGAAAACTAATAAAAGGACCATATCTAATGTGTGATACGACAGAGACTAACTTAAAATTGCGTCCACAAAACAATAAAAAGGCTGGGACAATCATTGTTCATGTAAATAGATGCAAGAAGATAATAGAAGATGAATCACGTTATCCATTGAGATCAAAACCAAATAAAGATGCAGGGAACCCAGTAATTAAACAAAAGTTTACAAAAAACCCTGCTCCATTGAGTTACATCAATAAAGTTTTATTGATTACAACAGTAATGATTATCAATATAATGTCAGTAAATGCAGTGAGAGTATTCCCGTTATATGCAACTAATACAGTTGTATTATTAGACAAAATTCATATTTATTCAACATGTACTCAAATAGTTTGGGTTTATTATGCTGGAGGAGCAGAAGAAATAGAGATAAATAATCTAATAAACTATTTTGAACCCCCAATAAATTTGAACAGCACCAAAAATATTTATGTGGCTAGACAATTAACAATGAATTATGAATACCCTTGGTTAATTACGCAATTGGATTCGAAAAGTAATAATACAAAAATACAGAATCTTATACGCATTAATATATGGACAAAGAGATTACATAATCGAGTATCAATTGAACCACTGGTAAATGGAATTGACATATATTGGGAACCCCAGGAATCCCAACAAGTAAAAGCAGTTTTCCAAAATTATGCGATAGATACATTGAATAGCAGAAAAACCCTTTATAAAGTATGCAAATTTAAATTACATCATAACTATAATATTCTGATTCATTATTATGAAAAATCTTATATGAAAACGGAACTGAAATTGATAGTCAATGGACCAGAATACACTCTAGTCAACATATGATACGATTAGTTAATGAAACAAATCGGGTTACTTTTCATATTTTCAATCAATTAGTGAATGTTACCCGACAAGCAGAGCCCAATCAGAAAGCTATTTTATATTATTATGGAAAAATTCAATCGATATTAAATGAAAAAAATAAATCTCAAATATTAACTTTTCGTCAACGTTCACCAATATCGACGTCAAAATTTGTGTTCATTAAAATAAAATACTATAGACGTTCTCTATTTTCAAATCTATGGCAACTAACATTAGTGGAAAATAAAATTGTGCAAATTCCATCTATTAACTCGCAGTATGGAAATCGAAACAAATCAAATCAGTCCAACCGAAC